>CAUYPK010159390.1:0-22893 GCA_963574355.1 Loris lydekkerianus | reverse complement strand
CCCCACCCCCACCCCCGCGTCCCCCGCGTCCCCCGCGTCCCCCGCGTCCCCCGCGTCCCCCGCGTCCCCCGCGTCCCCCGCGTCCCCCGCGTCCCCCGCGTCCCCCGCAGGGAGCAGCTTACAGTCCAGGTGCTTCTTCTTGGGACCCATCACCTCGTGCGTGGTCGCCTTGCAGACCGCCCTGGCGACAGCCGAGCCCGTCACGCTGTACTGAGCGGCGGCGATCCGGTCGGTGAGCGTTTGGCCCGACATCTTCCCCGGCTGCGGCTACCGCCGCCTCTTCTGGAAGGAAGAAGGGGACACGGCCGGCTGTCACCGCAGCCTGCGCTCCGCACGGCGCCCTGTCCCCGCGGTCCCCGCCCTGGCACCGCCTGCCGGAGCCGGAGCGCGCCGAGCCCCGCGCGTGCGACCGTCCGGGGCGTCTCGGCCGTGAGCGGGGCCGTCACGGAGCCCCGGCTTCGTGACACTGTCCCCGTCGTCGTCCCCACCCCCAAGCCGGGGAAGGCCCGCCTCGCCCTGGGTACCACTTTCCCGGCTGCCCGATCCCGGTGTGGGCGCCCCCGCCCGCCGGTGCAGCGCGTACCTCCCGCAGCCCGCAGTCCTCCGAGGACGACGGCCACGGCCACGGCCACCCGGCGGCCGCCTCCCTCCGCCCCTGCGCGCCGCTGCAGGGCGGGCGCGTCCTCCCTGCGCCGCGGTGGAGATTATCCCCGCGCTGCGCCATGTTCTGCCCTCGCAGCCCCGGCCCTCCGCGCCGCCGCCCCCAAGGCCCTGCCGAGGTCCCCGCCGCGCCCGTCCCTGAGTCCCCGCCTCAGGGGCCGCCCCGGGGCGCCGCCGAGCGCCCGGGCCTCCCTGGACCTCGCCCTCCCGGGCAGAGCCAGCTGACAGCGCAGCCCAGCCCCCGCCCGCCCCCCGCGAGCCGTCAGCGGCCGCCGCCTCGCCCCGCGCCCTGGGATTCTCCTCGCCGGTCCCCGCGCACCCCGGGCGCGGGCAGGAGCCGAGCGGCCTCGGGTACTCACCGGCCAGCGCGGGGCGAGCGGTGCCCGGGCTCCCGGGGAAGCTGCGCCGGGCAGGCCGTGCGATCGCGCTCGGACCCGAGCTCAGCCCTGGCCGGGCCCCCCTCGGCTCCGCGCAGCCCGAGTCAGCAGCCGCCCGCCGCCTCCGCCAGCGCCGCCGCGTCTCCCCGGCGCTCCGCGCTGCGTCCCCATCCCCGCCCCCCTCCGCCGCGGCTCCTCGGGCGAGTCAGGTGACGGCGGCGGACAAACCCGGCGAGCCCTCCGCGGAGCGCCCGCACCCGCCCGGCCGCGCGCATCCCCGGCACGCACGGCCGGCAGACGGGGAGGGGGCGGGAGGCCGGCGCCCACCGGGGTCTCGCTCCCGGGCGCCCGGCCGCCCCCAGCACGCACCTGCCGGCCGACTGCGGGATGCGCCCGGCGGCGGGGGCGGGCGCCCGGCTGGGGACCCGGCTGCTGCTGCGGCTCCTCTCTCGGTGAAGGCCAAGGCAAGGGCGTCGTCGCGCGGCCCGGCCCAGCCCAGCCCCCTTCCCCGCACCGTGGCGGACACGCCCGGCTGTCCAGGCAGCCCAGGCCCAGATGGGCAGCGCGATTTTAAATGTCATTCTCTGCCCACCAGGCGCGACCGTTACCTGCGTCTCCGCAGCGCCTCGGGGCTCCTGGCTGGCCTGGCCTCGTCTCAGTTGGCAGAGGGCGGGCAGGTAATTCTAGCCACTTTGGTCTTAAACGGATACTGAGGTCTGCTGCAGGGACGACTAATTAACAAAGCCGGTAATGGAGCCCCAGATTACATTACTTAAAAAGTTATTTCTGCCAGTTAAATGTAGCGTTTGAACGTCTGTCAAGCGGATGTCAAGTGTAATTCTGAACTGAGTGCACGAACTTCTAAACAGCGATGTGGACTTAATAGCTTTTGGCATTGACATTTTCAGAGGTCGTTATTTATCTTAACCTATTTTCTTTTCATTTTTTTTTTTTCAGACAGAGTCTCACTATGTCACCCTTGGTAGAGTGCCGTGGCATGATAGCTCACAGCAACCTCAAACTCTTGGGCTTACGCGATTCTCTTGCCTCAGCCTCCCAAGTAGCTGGACTACAGGTGCCTGCCACCATGCCCAGCTAGTTTTCGGTTGTAGTTGTCATTGTTGTTTGGCAGGTCCGGGCTGGATTTGAACCCTCCGGCTCTTGTGTATGTAGCTGGTGCCCTAGCTGCTGAGCTACAGGCACTGAGCTTAACCTATTTTCTTTTTTAAATTCTCACAGTAGAATCAAAACCAGAACTTCATTTGTGAATTTTCCTGACATATTTTCCCTGGCCACAGGTGAGGCCATTCTTACATACTTACATGTATCAAGGTTTGGTCCTGTGTCCCTTTCACCCAGTGCAGTCTTCAGTAGGGTCAAGTTCACAGCTGTTGGGACTCATTCTGCCACTAATTAGAAGCCCAGTGCCTCAGAAAGATGGTGCAAGGTTCCCAACATCTGGTTCCAGCCACAGTCTCCATGTGAGCTAGCAATACCACACTCGGTGTTTACCCAAAAGAAATAAAAACACGTTTCCAATCACAGACTTGCACTCACGTTGTGTAGCAGCCCCCAAATAGAGGAAACTCGCATGCTATTCTTCTAGTAAATGGATAAGCAAAGTCCATGCAAAGGAATACTACTCAGCAACAACAAGAAAACGTACAACAGGTGTGAAGGGGCAGGGACCAAAGTGTGGGGAATGGTTTATACGTGAATGTGATGGTGGTTATACAACTGCGTACACGTCTCAGATCTCCTCACTGTTTGCACTCAAAATTGTTGACTGTTATTGTTTGTACTTTAGACCTCGATAGTCTGATTAAAAGGAGTTGGAGTGGTTTTAGTGGTTTGTGTGTGTGTGTGTGTGTGTGTGTGTGTGTGTGTGTGTATAACAGAGAGAGGAGACTCTGTTGCCCAGGCGGTAGTGCAGGGGCACCCTCATAGCCCCCAGTAGCCTCAAACTCCTGGTCTCTAGTGAGCCTCCTGGTTCTCCTTTGTCAATAGCTAAAAGTACAGGCTACCTGTGACACCTGGCTATTTTTTCTATTTTTAGGAGAGACGAGGTCTCTGCCTTTTGCTCAGGCTAATCTCCAGCTCCTCACCTCAAGTGATCCTCCCGCCTAGGTCTCTCAGAGTGCTAGGATTACAGGTGTGAACCACCACACCCAGCCTAAAGTGGTAATATTAATATCACACAAAGTAGGCTTCACAACAAGTGCTGTGAATAGGGGTGAAGAGACGCAAAAAGATTCATCAGGTTATGCAACCATCCCACATGTTTATAAAGCTAGAAGCAGAGCTTCAAAATAAGATGACGCAAAAACGAATAGCTTCTAATTAACGTCTAACTAATTAAAGGAGAAATAGGCAAATCCACAATTACACTTGAGGTTTTGGCACTTTTTTTTTTTTTGTAGTAAATAGGGCAAGTGGAAAGAAAACCATTGAGGGTATAGATGACTTGAAACAGTCCTGTGGACCAATTGGACCTACCTGACATTTAGAAAATGCTCCTCCTGGCCACAGTACATGATGTTTTTCCAGGGGCTCATGGAACATTCACCAGAATAGACTATATTCTGGGCCAGAAAGCTAATCTCAATAAATTTAAAAGGATTACAATCCAGAAAACAAGTCTCAATAAATTTAAAAGGATCTTAATCATACAAATTATATTCTCTTACCCCAGTGAAATTGAGCTAAAAATCAAGAACACGTTAATATCTGGGCCTCTCTGAATATTTGGTGATTAACACATTCTAAATAAGCCATGGACCCAATTTTCTCATAAGGAATATTAGAAATTAGTTTGAACTAAATAAGCATGAAAGCACATTCTAAAATTTGTGGGGAAACATGTAAAGCGGTGATGAGAGGGCCCTTTGTAGCATCAAAATGCTTATATTAGGAAGGAAAAAAGACCTAAAAATAGTTACTTAAGGTCAACCTTAAGAAACTAGGAAAATTACAAATTAAACTCCACACGAGTAGAAAAAAGGAAATCATAAACATAAGAGTGAAAATTAATGAAAGAGAAAATAAATAGACAAAAAACGGATCAAATCAATGAAACCAAAAGCTGTTTCTTTACAAAGATCATAAAATTGATATACCCCCTTAGCCATGATGATCAGGAAAGAAAAAAAATAATGCAAATGTCTAATGTTAGAAATGAAAGGAGAGATGGATTCTATGGTGTTAAAGAATAAAAGAATGTCATGAACAACTTTGTGTTAATTAGTTTGACAATTTACATAAAATGAAGAAATAGTGTAAAATAATACTTCTCAGAGGGTCCCATAGTGATGTCACATCACACACGTTGTTTCTTGTTAAGAGGTTTTGAGCAAGTCACATGTTTCCAACACCAATGAAAATAACACAATCTGGGAATTATTTATTTTTCAAAAATAGATTGAAGTGAATTCAAGGTCAATCCTAAACTACAAAGTGTTGCAAAAAGTCACATAAAGTCACCATACATAGAGAAAATGGGAAATTGTACCCAAATGTACCTTTATTTACAAAACATTCATTACAAAATTGTATACAATATTTACAAAATATTCCTTACATGTGGTCACCTCTTGGTAAAATAAAAATAGAAATGAAAAATTATTTCTTATGTTTATATTTTTATTGTTGGGGATTCACTGATGGTGCAAAGAACCAGGTTACATTGATTGCCTTTGTTAGGTAAAGTCCCTCCTGTAATTGTGTCCTGCCCCCAAAAGGTGTGTTGCTCACCGTGACCAAAAAATTATTTCTTATTAACATGTTCTCTTTGAAGGCCCAGGCATATAACATAATTATAGTATTCAAGAAATGTTATTCAAGAATAAGAATTGACATTAACTATTTTTATAAATTGAAAAATCTTTGGATCTCTCTGTGGTCAGAAAAGAAGGTAACCACGTAGATACCAAAAAAAAAAAAAAAAAAAAATGCTTTATAAAAATATATTGACTTTTTTTTCTGAGTCAGTACATGTCACCATACAGGTTTTTTCTCAGATTCAGTACAGGTGTTTTCTTCTGAGTAATGGATTTAATATAGAAAAACTAAACCAACAATAATTATATGTAAACAAAAGTCTTCAAGCTCTTGGTTTTGGTTTATTAGTAAGATGTGACAAATATACAAAAAAGAAGAGATAAAGCTGAAGGTAATCTCATTGTCTTAGGCGACAGCCTGAGGTGGAGTTGGAAATTTGAATTTTTTTCCAAAAACTATGATGTCATTCTTAAGGAAAAACTATAGGGTGATTTTGTTCTAGGAATGCTTTTTTGTCAAAGTAGAAAAATTGTATGCGTTACAGAAGTAACCATATTGGTATATATCCACTCCCACACACAAATGTGACATCTCTGCACAAACTCAAAAGCAACTGACAACCAAAAGCAAATTTTGACATCCTTAGTGCACTTGTGTAGGGATGAAAAGATCCAAATGCATTCGTGTAGGGATGAAAAGATTGCTTCTCTTTCACAAGATAACAAAGGAAAGAGACCGTAGAACTGATGTGCGTTCCAGGGTAGTGAGAAAGATTGTAGGTGGAACAAAATATCAGTAAGATTGAGATTTAAACGACTACATCATCATAGCATTTCAGCAAGCTATTCAAATTATTTAAAAATGAACATTATTGAAGTATATTCCAAGCCAGGACAAATATATTTATTAAGTTTTTTCTGCCTAACATTCAGGTTAGGAATGAATTCAGAATGGACAACTGGCGTATTCAAAGGAATGTGTACATTTTACATGCATAAGAATGATTTAAAGGTGTAATTTTCATTTTGCGTCCCTGTTTTAAATCTAATGTGACTATTCTGGCTATCTATTGTACCACAACAAACTTCATAGCTTAAAACAAAAGATTTTTAAGCTCCGCTGGGCTGCCCAACAGGGCTGTTTCTCACTGTGTCTGGCAGTGGACGCTCGTAGTTGACTGAGAGCTCAGCTGGGGTTGTGACCAGAGCACCAACACAAATCACCTGTGGTCAAATTAGTCCTATGTCTTCATCTGGTGGCTGGCTTCCAAGAAGGAACACCCATCTCAAGGTGAATGTTCTCTTCAGGTTTCCTATGACGTGCCAAGCATCTGTCTTTTGCATTCTGCTGATTGACAGCAAATTACAGAGACAGCTTAGACTGAGGGGGAAGAGGTTTATTATGTATTTATTAGAAGATTTGGGGGGGGGGGATTCACTGGGAGTCTTACTGGGGAACCAACAACCATAATTATGCACAAAAGTGAACTCTGTGAAAAACCTGGGAAGAGCAACCTCTCTGAAGTGGGAGGCTGAGTGATTCTCATCACCCAGACATAATTGGGAACTGATGAAAAAAGATTATTATTATTATTATTTATTTATTTATTTATTTTGGCTTATAAACAACAGAAATTTATTTCTCATGGTTCTGGAGACTGAGAAGTCGGGGGTGAAGGTGCTTGCAGGTTGGATACTGGTGAAGTTCCACATGGTGGCTCACAGAACCCATCTTCTCCCTAGGTCCTCACAGGGTAGAAAGAGGGCGGGAGCTCTCTGGGATACAAGCCCACGGATGAGGGCTCCACTCTCAGAACCTGGCACCTCCCAGAGTTCCCACCCCCAGACACCCTAGATTGAAGTGAAGGACTCCGTTTCTGTCCATGATTTTGTTTCCTGTACTTGTATATATTGTACAGTAGGGGGTCTGGGCTTTGGTGCACCGACTCTGTGTACCTCCTAGGTGATTTTTCATGCCTCTCCCTCTCCTACCTTCTTCTCTTGTGAGTCTCCAGTGTCCTTTATACTACAGATGCCCCTGTGTAGTCACAGTTCAGTTCCCACTTACAACCGACAACATGCAGCGTTTGTCCTTTTGCCCCTGAGTTACTTCATTTAGGGTCATGGCCTCCAGTTCCATCCAAGTTGCTGAGAAAGACATTATTTTATCCTTTCTTCTTGCTCAGTAGTACTCCATGGGACATATATACCACAATTTTGATTCCTGATCTTTGTAATGTCATTCGTCCTGCAATAAACATGAATGCTGGTATCTTTTTGATGAAATGATTTCTTTTCCTCCTGATAGACACCAAGAGGTGGGATCACAGGAATGGTTGATTTATTTTTAGTTCTTTGAGAAATCTCCATACCCATCTCTACAGAGATTGTACCAATTTGTGTTCCCACCAATAGTGAGTAAGTGTGTCCTTTTCACAGCAGCCACACCAATGTCTATTGTGTTTGGACTTTTTTTTTTTTTTTGCAGTTTTTGGCCAGGGCTGGGTTTGCACCCACCAACTCTGACATATGGGGCCGGTGCCCTACTCCTTTGAGCCACAGGCACCACCCGATTGTGTTTTGACTTTTTAATAATGGCCATTCTAAAGGAAGTAAGATTATATTTCATTGTGGTTTTTATTTTCATTCCCCTGATGACTAGTGATGTTGAACATTTTTCAATATATTTGTTTTGGCCATTTGTGTATCTTCTTTTCACACCTATCTGTTCCGGTCATTTTCCTACTTTTTTTTTTTGCAGTTTTTGGCCGGGGCTGGGTTTGAACCCACCACCTCCGGTGTATGGGGCTGGCGCCCTACTCTTTTGAGCCACAGGTGCTGCCCCATTTCCCTACTTTTTAATGGGGTTGTTTTTTTCTTGCTGGGTTGCAGATTATTATTAGTCCTTTGTTAGATACATAGTTTGTGAATATTTTCTCCCATTCTATAGTTGTCTGTTTATTTTTTTAATTATTTCTTTTGCCGTGAAGAAGCTTTTTAGTTAATAATTAAGTTCCATTTGTCTATTTTTTAAATTGCGTTTGCTTTTGGAATCTAGGACATAAATTCTTTGCCTAAGCCTATTCCAGAACAGTTTTTCCTAGGTTTTATTCTAGAATTTTTGTTGATCGAGGTCTTACATTTAAGTCTTTAGTCCATATTAGTAAATTTTTGCAGATGGTAAAAGATAGGGCTACAATCTCACTCTTCCACAGGTGGCTATCCAAGTTTATCAGCACCATTTGTTGAACTGGGCATCCTTTCCTCTGTGTGTGTGTGTGTGTGTGTGTGTGTGTGTGTGTGTGTGTGTGTGTGTGTTTCTGCTTTGTAGCTATTTAGCTTTATTTCTGAGTTCTCTATCCTGTTTCATTCACCGATGTGTCTCTTTTTTGCCATTACCATGCTGTTTGGGTTACTATAGCCTTGCAGTATAATTTGAAGTCCAGTAACGTGATGCCTCTAGCTTTGTTCTTTTCTCTAAGGATTGCTTTAGGTATCTAGGCTCTTTTTTGGTTTCATAACTATTTTAGAATTGTGTTTTCTAATTCTTTGAAAAATGACATTGTTATTTTGATAGGAATTACACCGAATCTTTGGGCAGTATGGTCATTTTGACAACATTAATTCTTCTAACCCACGAGCGAGGGATGTTTTTCCACTTGTTTGTGTCTGCTATGATTTCTTGCATCAGCAATTTATAGTTTTCCTTGTAGACATCCTTTACCTTCTTGGTTAAATTTATTCCTAGGTATTTAATTCTATTTTTAGTTTTTACCCCTATTATAAAGTGGAATCACCTTCTTATTTGGCTCTCAGCCTGGTCATTGTTGGTTTATTGATATGCTATTGATTTTTGTACATTGATTTTATAACCTTAAACTTTGCTGAATTCATTTATCAAATCTAAGAGTCTTTTAGAGGAGTCCTTAGGGTTTTCAGAATTAAGGCCGTCTCATCAGCAAAGAGGTAATTCGACTTCCTCTTTTCCAATTTGGATGCCCTTTCTTTCTTTCTTTCCCAATTGTTCTGGCAAGGACTTTCACTCCTCTGCCGACTAGAAGTGGTGACAGGATCATCCTTGTCTTGTTCCATTTCTCGGGGGTAATGCCTTCAACTGTTCCCCATTCAGTATGATGTTGGTTTGTCATATATGATGTTTATTATTTCAAGGTTATGTCCCTTCTATGCTGAGTTTTTTGAGGATTTTTACCATGATGGTATGCTGGATTATATCAAAGGCTTCTGTTGAGAAGATGATATGGTTTTGCTTTTAATTCAGTTTATATGGTGAATCACCTTTGTTAATATGTGTGAGTTGAACCATTCTTGTATCCCTAGGATAAGACCCACTTGATGGTGGTGAGTTACCCTTTTGATGTGCTGTCAGATTCAGTTTTCCAGCATTTTGTTGAGGGTTTTTGCATCTGCTTTCATCACAGATATTGGTTTGTAGTCTTTCTTTTCTTTTCTTTTCTTTTCTTTTCTTTTCTTTTCTTTTCTTTTCTTTTCTTTTCTTTTCTTTTCTTTTCTTTTCTTTTCTTTTGCTTTGATTCCTGGCCTTGGTCTCAGGGTCATAGTGGTTTCATGGAACGAGTTAGGGGGGATTCCTTCCTTGTTGATCTCTTGGAACAGTTTAGTAGGATTGACACAAGCTCTTCCTGGTATATCCAGCAGAATTTGGCTGTGAGTCTCTCTGCTCCTGAGCTGCTTTGGGGGCAGGGAGGAAGGAAACTTTTTGTTACTGATTTAATCTTACTCCTGGTTATTGGTCTATTCAGTTCTATTTCTTCCTGGTTCCATCCTGGGAGGTTGTACATTTTCAGGAATTCACTCATATTCCCCAGGTTTTCTAGTTTGTGGGCACAGAGATGCTCATCTGATGATCTTTTGTGATGTCATCTTTGTCATATCTGTTTGTGTTTACTCGAATCTTCTCTTCTTCTTAGTCTAGTTAGTGGTTTATCAATTTTTAAAAATTCTTTATTAAATCGTAACTGTGAACATTAATGCATTTATGGGGTACGATGTGCTGATTTGATGTACAACGGGGAATGCTTACATCTAACTGATTATTCTTGTTTTGTTGATCCTTTGTATTTTTTGTCTCTATTTTATTTAGTTCTGCTTTGATCTTTGTTATTTCTTTTCTTCTGCTAGCTCTGGGTCTGGCTGCTGCTTCTTTTCCTTTTCTGTGAGATGTAATACGAGGTTGTTAACTCGTGACCTTCCTACTTTTTTTGATGTAGGCATCAACTACCCTCTCAGCACTATTTTGTGTGTCCCACGGGGTTCAGTATATTGTATTTTCATTTGTTTCAAAACTTTTTTAATTTCTATCTTTTTTCTTCATTGGCCCAGAGATCATTTGAGAGCATGTGGTTTAATTTCCAGGTGTCTGTATAGTTTCTGGGGTTCCTCTTGTTACTGATTTCTCTCTTTATTCCATTGTGTGCTGACAAGACTGTTGATATGATTTTTTTTTTTAATCTGTTACAATTTGTTTTATAGTCTAAAATGTGGTCGTCTTGGATAACATTCTACATGCTGATGAAAAGAATGTATATTCTGTAGTTTGGTGGAATGTTCCATAAATGTCAGTTCCATTTAAAGTGCAATCTAAGTTGTTTCCATGTCTTGATAATCTGTCTAGTCCTGTGAGTGGAGTGTTGAAGGCCCCCACTGTATCTGTGTTTTGTGTACCCCTTTTTTTTTTAGGTCTGATAGTATTTGTTTTGTGAATCTGGATGCTTCAATGTTGGGTGCTATCTATTTAGGATCATTATATCCTCTTGTTGAGCTGTACCTTTATCATTATATAGTAAACATGATACGTAAGACACTCACAGGTGAATGTTTATTGCAACAAAATTTGCAATTGCAAAGATGTGGAAAAACTCCACGTGCCCATCCACAGATAAGTGGATGAATAAAACGTGGTGTCCGACCAAGTGGTGGTCTGGCAGCCGCGCCGGTGAGAGCGAGGCGGGGGCTCCGAGTGTCGCACCGGCGGGGGCTCCGAGTGTCGCTTGGGCGGGGGCTCCGAGTGTCGCACGGGCGGGGGCTCCGAGTGTCGCACGGGCGGGGGCTCCGAGTGTCGCACGGGCGGGGGCTCCGAGTGTCGCACCGGCGGGGGCTTCGAGTGTCGCTTGGGCGGGGGCTCCGAGTGTCGCACGGGCGGGGGCTCCGAGTGTCGCACGGGCGGGAGTCTGCTGAACCGACAAGCGGCCTTTTAGTTCTTCTGCCCTCCCCGTCTGAGCCTCGGAGCCGGGGCCGCTCCGCCGGCGTCACCATGACCACGGCCGGTGGCAAGGCCGGGAACCTCCGCGAGAAGCTGGACCTGAGCCTCAGCCACTGGAATGAGGTCCCGTCCAGGAGCTGGCTGCCCTCCAAAGGCCACGGTACCGGATCTGTCTTGCGACAAGCTGACTTCTCTGCCGTCGGATTTCTGCGGCCTCACACACCTAGTGAAGCTGGACCTGAGTAAGACCAAGCTGCAGCAGTCGCCCGCGGACTTTGGCCATCTGGTCAGCCCCAGCACTTGGATCTCCTTAACAGCAGGCTGCTCACCCTACCTGTCAGCTTCGCTCAGCTCAAGAATCTAACGTGGCTAGACCTGGAGGATAATCCCCTGGATCCTGTCCCAGTCAAGGTGGCAGGTGGTTGCTTGGATGAGAAGCAAGGCTAGCAGCGTGCAAACAAGGTGCTGCACACGAAGGCCGGGCGGCGGATCAGGGGCCGAGAGGCAGAAAAGAAGCCTGAGGCCCAGCAGCGAGCTGAGGAAGCTCAGGAGCGGGAACTGTGGGAGAAGGCAGAAGAGAAGGAGGATGGCGCCCTCAAAGCATCCAAGCAGGAGCAGGAGAAGAAACCTGGGAGGGAAACAAATCAGGCCCCGAAATCTAAGTCTGGCTCCCGCCCTGCAAGCCACCACCTCGGAAACACACTCAATCCTGGGCTGTTGCCCACTGTCGGGTGACGGAGTTGTAGCAGCAGCCCCTCTGCACCAGTGAACAGCATCTTTGACCACGCTGTCCAGGGTCTACGCCACCAGAGCTTCCAGGAGTCCAGACCAACTCTCAGCAGAGAGCTTGTCCTCAGCACCTGCTGCCTCCCAGCCTTGGAGCTTGGATTCCTATGGAATTGGGTTCTGCTGGACACAACCTCTTTTTAGCATCAGACCTACTTGCCATCATCAAATGGCTGCTGATGGGTACTTACCACCTCCTCTTCATAGGACTTCGTTGTTCCTAAGTCAGGGTTCCCTGGTGGATTGAGGAGAAATGGGAAATTGGGGGGACACTTATCTGCATACCTAAAGGAATGGGCTTGGGGGTGGAGAGAGGAGACATAGCCTTTCCCAGTTACACAAAGCTATGTAAAGGCAAGGCTCGTTTCTACTAAATGATCGGCTGTCACTACATTCGTACTTTTGTACGTCACAAACCCTTTTGTTCATTCCTCCCTGGGTAACCAGGGCTGATCAGGAGGAAGTGTTACTGGGGACTAGGGGGACACCACACTCAGCGTATCCAGCCTAAATTGGGGGGAAGGTATAACTATTTTCTGAAGGACTTCAGCGATTTCAGCAATTTAGGGACAATACAAAACCTGGCTGTGAAAGAGACTTCATGACTATCAGTCCAATATAACATTTGCCACAGAAAAATGGAGGCTTTCCGTGACTTGCCTACAGTCTCCCAGCTAGTTTCAGGCAGAACTAGATTTCTACTCTGAAATTGTTTCTTTCCTCATTATGCCACCTTTATAATGTTCTGGGGGAACAGAACTCACACCAGAATTGAATGTATAGAATCTTTCACGGTAGACAGATTTGTGACACAGAAATCTCATGCCATCAGGGTATAAGGCAGCTCCCATGGAGTCCTGCCCTAAGTTCTGTGGCCCCCTTAAATGGCAGCAATCCAGGCAACCTCCCTCAATTTTAGAGCATTAATCCCTGATGGCCAATAGGCAGGGGGATGGATCTCTGAAAAGCCACATTGCCTGACAGTTCTGTTAGTACTTGGTGTGACTAAACACCTCAGAGGCAGCCTGCTTTTGAAGATTTTGAAATATCAGCTTCATAGACACTAAGGTTCAGAATTATTTGATTCCAAGCTATAACTGAAGGGAATGAATGGAGATATTTAGCATCATAGAGCTGAAGAGTGGTGCATCAGCTAGTGGGCAGCACTGGCCATTCTCCTGTCTGCTAGATTAAGCATTTTCTTGCTTTCTTTTCCTTATGTTTACAACAGCTGGATGAAGGGATCAGATGTGACTGTGTCAAGGTGCTCATTCACTGAATACTCCCAAGAGCAAGCTCCTTGCCTTTCCCAGGAAGGACTAAGAACCTGTCATAGTTCAGAAACAAAGAGGGCAGGGTCCAGCCTTTTAGCTGTAGTGACCCATTTTGATAGGAGTGCCAGTCATGACTGTCCTGATACTGGAAGAAAGGACTTTGTTAATCTTCTCCCCAAAGGATAGTTCTGCTGCGTCCATATTTTACTCGGAATCACTACACATTCCTTTAGTCTTCCTTCAAGCTCCAGAGCCATTGATACAAATGCTTTATTGAAACTCTGTACATAATACATAAATTGAGATTAAGACAATATAGGAGTCAGCATAATCATATTCTGCTCCTTGGCTGGTGGAGGCAGCTCAGTGGCTGAGCCTAGTCACGACGCCAACCCACAGAGGATAGTTCACTCATGACTTCGAGATTTGATGCTGATTCTTTTGGATTTCTACAATTATTAAATACATGTCTGAGTGAAAAAAAAAAGAAAAAAAAATGTGGTGTACCTATACCATGAAGTACTACTCAGCCATTAAAAAAAGATGATCTAGCATCTTTTGTAATCACCTGAAACTACAGTGCATTCTTCCAAGTGAAGTATCACAAGAATAGAAAGATAAGTATCACATGCACTTAATACTAGATGAGAACACATGCCAGTGAACCTCTAGAAGACCCCAGGTCAAGTTCTGCCCCGGCCTGCGGGGCTAGTTCAGCAGGGACCTAGGGTATGAAGGGAGAGAGTGAAAAAAGGGAACAAGAGGCACGAAGAACGGGGAGCAAGACAGGATTCTGATCAAAATCCCAAAAACTTTATTTTTTGACAGCTATATAAACACAAGCGGAGGGGGGAGGTGTGCTTGGAGGTATGAGAGGGTGGGGAATTCCAGGAGCAGGTGTGGTAATCCAACGGTCAGGATGTTCGTTTTGCCTAGGGCAGTAACCTTCCAAGCACTTGACTTAAGCGATAAGTTTCGAAGGTGAGCTTGCTCTTAAGTATTGGCTCCCGGCAAAGTTTTACATGGTTTTTGAATTTCCCAAATCCATTATTTCAATGCCTTCATTTTATATATGAGGAAATTTTTAGGACTAAGAGTTCAAGTCACTTTTCCTCTATCACACAATCAGATGAACCCCAGTTATTTAACTTCCAATCCAGTTTTCTTTCCGCTGCTCTAATTGTTTCTCATAAAGATGTAACAGTGTGACAGCAGAGTCTCATTTCATAATATTAATTAATTATTTGGTCAGAGAAGTATTTCTTTTTAAAGCATGTGGGCTAGGAGATGTGGCGGCTGATATTCCAAGCCGTGGGATCCACAAGCTCTGGTCTGAATCCCGGGCGTTGGCTTTGCTCGCTGTGTGACTTCAGGGGGGTTCTGTTGCTTTTGAGGCTGAGTTTCCCACATGCACATCAGGCATGACCTGAGTATCCACCTCAGAGGATGATTGTTACTGTCCAATGAGACGTTGCACATAATTGCACAGTGTTTAACACAAGATGAAGGCCTAGACCATGTGATTGATGTACTCTGTGATGAACTGTTGATAGAATAATCCATTAATTCTTTTATTAATATGTGATTATATTATATTTTTATTACTTTATTTTCTTATTTAGAACTACACTCCCAGTGTATATAGTTCCCCAATTGATATATATTCTACTAGCATAATTTTTAAAGTGGGAAAACAAAGTAATGACTTATATAGCTCCTGGGATGTGAAACCAGGTGACTTGAGTATTATCCTGGTGAGAACGGAGCTCCCATCCACAGGACACTGAAGTGGAAACATATGTGCATACACAGAATCACTCTCCAGCAATGCTGTCATGAGCAGAGAACTGTTTCCTTTTTTCAAATTAAAAGAGATGATTGCAAAGGAATTCTTGGGAATGAGAAGATGTTTTATGTTGCTCTTGAGAAAAGAGGATTAATCAGGGAAGTCTGTCTGGAGAAGGGAATTTCCCGTCACCTTCTAACTCAAGCTTGGAGAGCTGAAGCCGCCTTGCTGTCAGGTGTGTGCCTCACCTCACATGTGCGCTGCCTCGCCTTCACGTGTGCGCCTCGCTGTCATGTGTGTGCCTCTCCTTCACGTGTGTACCTCACCGTCACGTGTGTGCCTCGCTGTCACGTGTGTGCCTCACCGTCACATGTGTGCCTCGCTGTCACGTGTGTGTCTCGCTGTCACATGTGTGTCTTGCCTTCACATGTGCGCCTCTCCTTCACATGTGTGCCTCACTGTCACATGTGTGCTTCACCATCATGTGTGTGCCTCGCCGTCACGTGTGTGCTTCACCATCACGTGTGCGCCTCACTGTCACCTGTGTGCCTCACCATCACGTGTGTACCTCACCATCATGTGTGTGCCTCATTATCACATGTGTGCCTCGCCATCATGAACATGCCTTGCCTTCATGTGTGTACCTCACCATCACGTGTGTGCCTCACCGTCACGTGTGTGCCTCACTGTCACCTGTGTGCCTCACTGTCACGTGTGTGCTTCACCGTCACGTGTGTACCTCACCATCACGTGTGTGCCTCACCGTCACGTGTGTGCCTCACCGTCATGTGTGTGCCTCACCGTCACGTGTGTGCCTCGCCATCACGTGTGTGCTCACCGTCATGTACATGCCTCGCCTTCACGTCATGTACATGCCTCGTCTTTGTGTGGGTATCTCTGTTCTTTTACTTTATTCCCAATTTTCTGTTCCTGTTTTGTCTACAGTTCCGTTTTTAGTCTCAGCTGCTTGAGAGCAGTGACACCCACGGTACTTGATGCCCCACCACATGGGTATTACCCAAGGCACCACTGTGTGTCTCGGGGACACAGGGGATCTTTTGAAGAGCTGCTGTTTCACACTCTCCTTCAAATTGTGAAGTAGAACACGCACGCCCCTGGTCAGGGCAAACAGCTCACATGCAGAGAACAGTGTGTAGACCTATGTCTTTTCCCAGTCAACCAAACAGCAGAGAGCATTGGAGAGAAATGGAAAGTTTGGGCTGTTTCCTATTCAGCATAACCAGATGAGGATGAATTGCTGTGTTATTGTGTAAACTAATTTTGGCTGGAACAAGTGAGGTTTTACTCTTTCTAGAGCATAATGTGTTCAACACTATTGAATTTCTTTTCTACTTGCCTCAAGTATTTTCCTTTGTGCCAAGATTTATGCTTCAGACAGTCCAGAGCCACACATAAAACAACCTCTACAGTGAGAGTTCAGGAAGTTAACAGACTTTGGGCTCAGCGCCCGTAGCTCAGTGGCTGTGGCGCCAGCCATATACATAGGAGCTGGTGGGTTCAAACCTAGCCTGGGCCCACCAAACAACAATGACAACTGCAACAAAAATAGCTGGGCATTGTGGTGGGCGCCTGTGGTCCCAGCTACTCGGGAGGCGGAGGCAGGAGAATTGCTTAAGCCCAAGAGTTGGAGGTTGCTGTGAGATGTGATGCCACTGCCACTCTACCCAGGGTGACAAAGTGAGTCTGTCTCGAAAAAGAAACATTAGCAGACATTACACTTATGGGTTATTTAAATATTGTGTGTCTATGAGCCTCATGTCAGGAGGTTCCCAAATTGACCTTTAAATAAAAGTGTAACAAAGTATAGAATATCCTTTCTTTTAAAATGTTAATTTGGAGAAGGAAGTTTCCAGCTGAGGATCACATTTTCACTTTGAAGTAGGAAAATAAATTAGAATCCCCGTGGAGAAACTGAAGAGTGAGTTGATCACTGTACTTCCCCAAATTTATGGCTGTTATTGATTCGGGTAATCCATCTTTAGTGTAAAATTTTGTCTTATTCAAAATAAAACTTAGTTGATTCTATTGTCATTTGGAATGACTTTACGTGTATTCCTAAAAATATAAACTCAAGAAATCCTCTGCCGTCTCATGCCCGGGCATGGACCCTGGGCAGTCTCCGTGCCTGGTGCTTTCAGGTGGACGATACCAGGACGTGCACTTGGTTTGATGACGCTGCCTGCGTTGGTGTCGACGGCATCGCTCGAATCTGGGAGACGCAGAGAGACAGTTTGTTTCCCTTGTTACTCATTCCAAAGCTCTGTCAAGTTCACTCAGGATTCTGCTGATAAGAAAGAACAGACATCGGCCTTACGAGAAAAAAGAAAACACTGTCGTTTCTACTTCTCAAGCAGAAGTAATAGCAAATGGGTCAAATAAGTTAATAAACTTAGTATTTATTCAACAGTGTTTCCTAGGGAAGGATTTAGCCTTTAACCTTCTGCTATCTGCTGAGGGACATTATTTGGCAGCTGCATGATTTATTACTGGTTGCGTTTGGAGATGTTACTGATTATAATTACCACACAATCTCTATTAGGAAGCCATAGTCCATTCTGAACTGTGTATAGAAATATCGTTGATTGATTTTAACTACAATGGTGGTTTAGGTAGCTGCCTCCGTTTGAGATCTGCCCCACATGATTTCTTGCTCACAAGCCCCAGATGGTAACGATGTCGGCGTAAGTGTATCATCTCTCAGGGGCTGCCATCCGGCCTCTCACAAAGCATCAGAACGTCCTTAAAATGTCTCTTGTGCTTTCCCTGGTTACAGCTGCCTGAGCTTCAGCCGCCCTCCTGGAGTATTTCCACTTCTCAGCTTCTTCTGCCCCATTGCACACAGCTGTGTGTAAGGAATCATTCTGATGACGGAGGAGTGGCCCCAGTCAAGGAGGTCATTGCCAGGTTCTGTCGCGCTTGGTTCTTCATAGTGACCATCTCCAAAGCTGGATGTGGCTTTATGTAGCTCAAAGGGTTGCCATTGTTTCAGGGGTTGGACTCAAATGGTATTTTGCTGGGTGCAATGCTCTCCCATGTACAATGTGCACCCACATTTTTTTGGCCCAAATTTTTAGGAAAACACCCTTTGAGAAAGTGACTGGCTGTTAGCAGGAGAGACAAATCTGGGGAGGGACAAAAACCCCTGGGAGAAGGGCGGTGAGGAGAGACCGTGGTCTCTGCATGTGGTCAGGCCACAGGCTTTGGCTTTCACCCCATGTGGCCATGGCCGGCCTCTCCAGCCCCACCACCATCCCCTCCCCTAATGGTGCTGCTCGGCAGAGGCCACTCTGGTCCATTCCCAGCAGATCCAGGATCCTTCCAGACTGGAACTCTGTGCACCTGGTGGGCCCGGGTGGGAGGGCATGGGGGCCCTGGGAGGCCCACAGGCCCTCACTCTTCAGCTGCACTGCCCATGTACAATGTGCATGGTTGTCCCTGGGAGACCCAATGGCCCTCACTCCTGAGCTGTACTACCCTGTATAATGTGCATGGTCATCCCTGGGAGGCCCACTGGCCCTCACTCCTGAGCTGCACTGCTTGTGTATAACGCGCATGGTCATCCTTAGGAGGCCCACTGGCCCTCGCTCCTGGGCTGCACTGCCTGTGTATAATGTGCGTGCTTATTTTCCTTCAAAAATTTTGGCAAAAATGTGTGCATTATATACAGCAAAATACGTGTCCCTCTGGAGCTTGATATTTCTCTCTGTGAACTTTGCCAGCTCCTTCTTGGCCTCCTTGGTTCAGGAACCCAAAGTACCTGTCATCAAACAGTGCAGTGTGGCTTCGAGCCCCAGACAGTGGTTGGAAGGTCTGGATGGTAGGCAGGGCTACCTAACTGAGGCTTGTCCGAAAGCAGGTCAGTAGATACATGCTTATTCCATGGTTAGCCAGTTTCTTCCCAATGGAAACTTTGAGAAGAATAGTTATTAGGAGAATCATTTGAGAGATTAAATTACTTGATCTATCTTCATAATGCTGGAAGGATATTTTGGGCTAATGGACTTTCTTACATGTGTGGAAGAATATTCTAATACAATCTATGTTTAATTTGTATAACTCTGAGCAAGTTTGTGTAGCATAGAGTGCTTTAACTACTGCTCAGAGCATGCACTCCGATGCTTCCTCTAGGTGGGTCCAGCTGCGGAAAGGTGTAAACAACGGGATATGCACTCAGCCTACCTCCAGGGTTCACCATGTGGGTGCCTCAGCCCAAATCTCACATAGGGAGTAACATTCAATGTGCCAGAAAATGCCTGGTGTGTGCTGCCATGGCAAGCAGAGGCCCACAGTGATCCAGACACATCCGTCACAAGGAGGCAGGCCTGGCCAGCAGGCGGGGGCAGGGGCAGGACCCCAACTTTGGTAGGGGTACTGGTAAGAGAAAATCTAGAACAAAGATTAAACATTCTTAAATACTACCTGGCTTGTATCAGGCTTAGTTCTGACTTGGAATAGCACTGATTCTGCAAATATGAATAAAGTGGTCTGATCTCAGAGACAGTGTGACAAGGCAGGGAGTCAAGGTCACAAGACCACCTGAGTCTTAGTGTCGCCTAATAGGGTTTCCTGCATAAGCTGCTCTCAGACATGTGATGGGAATAGTATTACTTTTCAGTGCTTATATTTTGGTTTACTATGTATATCTGTAAACTATGTATGTTTAATACATAATATAGAGAAGATTTTTTTTCTCATAATCTCATCTCCTTACTCTCAGCATTACTTACAGCAAAGATACCTTTAAAAATCTGTGCTAATTGGATGTTTTCTTTTCATAAAAATCAAATATGTCTTCCTTTATTTACACAAAGTCTTCTCAACTTTCATAATAGGTGAATCAATTTCCTGACTGTGTAACTGTTTCTTTTACCTCTTTTTTTTTTTTTTTTTAGACAGTCTCATTATATCACCCTTGCTAGAGTGCTGTAAAGTCACAGCTCACAGCAACCTCAAACTCTTGGGCTTAAGCAATTCTTTTGCCTCAGTCTTCCAAGTAGCTGGGAGTATAGGCGCCTGCTACAACGCCCGACTATTTTTGTTGTTGATGTTGCAGTTGTCATTGTTGTTTTAGCTGGCCTGGGCCAGGTTCGAACCTACCAGCCCAGGTGCGTGTGGCTAGTGCCTTAACTACTGAGATACAGGTGCCAAGCCCCTTTTACCTCTTAAAATCTGTGCTTCTCCTCAGTCCTGATAAATGTTGATGAAGGAACTAATAAATAAATGGACCAATATCTATGCCAGCTAAAGCACAGCAGACAACCAATAAATGAATTCAATAAATGAACAACTATAAAATTGTGTGCAGTAATATGTTGGCAGTGGCAATTAATGTTTCTGAAAAGTGTAATTCTGAAATAAACCAGGAACTTCTGATGATATGAGGTTAGATGCACAAAGAAATTAAAAGGAGACTGACACTTTTTGCAAATCAAATGGCTTTACTCCAAGGAATTCCAGACATCATTAAAAGCTGTGATTTTTCAGCTTCATATGAGCCCTTAAAACACCTTCAGCAAGGCTGCAGTGATTGTTTAAAAGTCAGTTTACAGGGTTACTCAGCGCAGCAGTACACGTTGATTGGCGTGTGTAGCCACTTTGTAGAATAACTGTCACTGTGATTCATGATTCCTGACCAAGTTTCATAATCTTTTCTTCCTAAAGTTTGCTTAAGGGTTTGATATTTTATCGAGTAAAAACATTTTTTCATAAGCTTTAATAAACATGTAATCAATTTCTAGGAAAAAATCCATTTTTTTATGTTTAAGAATTAAATCACGGGAACCAAATAATAAGGAAACAGTTATTTTAAGCTAAGTGTATCAAACTATAAAAACTGACAGATAAACTATCTTACACTATAGCCTTAAATCAGAATCGGATATGTCATTCATTCAACTAATATTTGTTGAGCACACATGTGCCAGGCAAATTCTAGGAAAAAGGTAATCCTTGCTCAAGTGGAACTGACTTTCCAGAAGAAGAAAGGCAATAAATTAATAATAGGCAAATTATCTAAGGTGTTAAAGAAAGGAGACTACTGTGGTGGAGGAGAGTAAGGAGGATGTAGAGGTCCGTGGGAGAGTGGGGATGGGCTCCAGTGTGACCTGGGGGTGTCACAGGGGAGAGTGGGGATGGGCTCCAGTGTGATCTGGGGGGGTCACAGGGGAGAGTGGGGACGGGCTCCAGTGTGACCCCTGGAGGGGGGCATTTTAGTACAGAAGGCCCTGAAGGGATGAGCTTCCCTGTGCAAAGTACATTGATGATTAGTAACTCCGGCAAATTTCCTCTGACCTGGGGTGTTTTTCTACCATTTTTTAATATCATGGCTCACATAAACCCATAGTTAAACATTTGTGGCACACTTAAATTGTCTTTATCAAAAAACAAAAAAAAGAGTAAAAGCTGCAGATGCTGGCGTGGATGTGGAGAGAAGGGAACACTTTTACTCTGCTGGTGTACTACAACCCAAACTAATACAACCCTTTTGGAAGGAAGTATGGAGACCCTTAGACCTCCCATTTGATCCTGCAATCCCATTACTGGACATCTACCCAGAAGGAAAAAATCATTTTATCACTGGGACATTTGCACTAGACTGTTTATTGTAGATCAATTTATAATTGCCAAATTATGGAAACAATTTAAATGCCCACCAATCCAGGAATCGATTAATAAGCTGTGGTACAGGTATACTGTGGAATACTATTCAGCCATTAGAAAGATGGAGACTTTGGTTCAGCACTTGTAACACAGTGGTTATGGTGCCAGCCACATGCACTGAGGGTGGTGGGTTCAAACCTGGCCTGGGTCAGCTAAACAACAATGACAGCTGCAACAAAACACTAGCTGGGCATTGTGGTGGGCATCTGTAGTCCCAGCTATTTGGGAGGCTGAGGCAAGAGAATCTCTTAAGGCCAAGAGTTTGAGGTTGCTGTGAGCTGTGATGCCACAGCACTCTACTGAGGGTGACAGTGAGATTCTGTCTCAAAAAAAAGAAAGGGTGAGGAGACTTAACATCTTTTGTATTGACCTGGATGGAGTTGAAACACATTCTTCTTAGAAAAGCATCACAAGAATGGAGAAGCAAGAATCCAATGTCCTCAATTCTGATATGATGACAATTGATGCTAGTACATGGTGGGGGAGAGAGGGAAGGAGGGAGGTGGTGTGGGGCCACAGTGCATGACACACCTATTAGGGGAGGAATCCTATTCATAGGGGGACTTCATCCAGCAAATGCAAGCAGTATAACCCGGCTCAATGTACCAAAAACAAAATTAAAAAAACCTTTGAAATAGTAAAAAAATGAATATACTTACTATACTTTGAACTTTGGAACGTAATTTAACGAATGATCTTTTAAAATTTTTGCAGCATGGCCCTCTCGAGGCACACCTGGCCCTATCATGGCACATCTGTCCCTCTTGCAGCACACCTGAGACCTCACTGCCCACCGGAGTTCCTCTCACTGTCCACCCGAGGTCCTTCACCGCCCGCCCGAGGTCCTCTCACCGCCCGCCCGAGGTCCTCACACTGCCCACCCGAGGTCCTTCACCACCCACCCGAGGTCCTTCATTGCCCGCCCGAGGTCCTTCACCGCCCGCCCGAGGTCCTCTCACCTCCCGCCCGAGGTCCTCTCACCTCCCGCCTGAGGTCCTCTCACCTCCCGCCCGAGGTCCTCTCACCTCCCGCCCGACATCCTCTCACCGCCCGCCCGAGGTCCTTCACCGCCCGCCCGAGGTCCTTCACCACCCACCCGAGGTCCTCTCACCGCCCGCCTGAGGTCCTCTCACCGCCCGCCTGAGGTCCTCTCACCGCCCGCCCGACGTCCTCTCACCGCCCACCCGAGGTCCTTCACCGCCCGCCCGAGGTCCTTCACCGCCCGCCCGAGGTCCTTCACCACCCCCCCGAGGTCCTCTCACCGCCCACCCCCGGTCCTCGCACCGCCCGCCCGACCTCCACACCCCGCCCGCCC
>CAUYPK010159386.1:0-12279 GCA_963574355.1 Loris lydekkerianus | reverse complement strand
TCAACACAAAAAAGTAAATGGATTACCCAATGGAATTTTGTGCAAATCAAACCAATAATGTTCCCAAGGAAGTAGATATGAATTTGGTTTTAAATGTTCACCATAATAAAAGGGGACTTCAACACCCCTGTCTCAGAGCTGCACAGATCCTCTAAACAGAAATGAAACAAAGATATTAGAGATTTAAATGAGACCCTAGAACAGGGGTCCTCAAACTGTGGCCTGCGGGCCACATGAGGTGGTATGACTGTATTAATATTTGTTCCCTTTTTGTTTTTTACTTCAAAATAAGATATGTGCAGTGTGCATAGGAATTTGTTCATAGTTGTTTTTTTTTTTTTAAACTATAGTCTGACCCTCCAACAGTCTGAGGGACAGTGAATTGGTCCCCCTGTTTAAAAAGTTTGAGGATGCCTGCCCTAGAACAACTGTGCTTGATAGACGTATATAGAACACTCCACCCTAAAGCTAAAGAATATACATTCTTCTCATCATCCCATGGAACATTCTCCAAAATTGATCATATCCTAGAACACAAAACAAACCTCAACAGAATCAAAAGAATTGAAATTCTACCTTGCATCTCTCAGACCACAAGACACTAAAAGTGGAACTCAACTCCAACAAAAATGCTCGACCTCACACAAAGGCATGGAAGTTAACCTTATGCTGAATGATGGTTGGGTGCGGGAAGAAATAAAGAAGAAAATCATTCATTTCCTTGAGTATAACAACAATGAAGATACAAGTTACCAAAACCTATGGGATACAGCAAAAGCAGTCCTGAGAGGAAAATTTATCTCTTTAGAAGCCTACATTCAAAAAACAGAAAGAGAGCGCATCAACAAACTCACAAGCCATCTGATGGAATTGGAAAAAGAAGAACAATCTAAGCCTAAACCCAGTAGAAGAAAAGAAATATCCAAAAGTAAATCAAAGATCAATGAAATTGAAAACAAAAGAATCATTCAGAAAATTAATGAAATAAGGAGTTGGTTTTTTGAAAAAATAAATAAAATAGATAAACCTTTGGCTAGACTAACTAGAAATAAAAAAGTAAAATCTCTAGTAACCTTAATCAGAAATTACAAAGGGGAAATAACAACTGATGCTACAGAGATACAAGAGATTATCTCTGAATACTACCAGAAACTTTATGCACAGAAATTTGATAATGTGAAGGAAATGGATCAATATGTGGAATCACACCCTCTCCCTAGACTTACCCCAGATGAAACAGATCTCCTGAACAGACCAATTTCAAGCACTGAGATCAAAGAAACAATAAAAAATCTTCCAGCAAAAAAATGCCCTGGTCTGGATTGCTTCATACCAGAATTTTAACAAACCTTCTGATTTCTTTTGTCTATGGGTATAAACGGGTTCAAAAGCATGCTAAACTTTTCTAAGACCTCTGCTAGTTGTAACTAATTCTAATGCAAAAAATTTTAAATGTCTCTTAAACCTGAGAAGACCAGATTGACCCCATCTTGCATACCCTCATTCCATACCCCTCACTTTCTCATGACCTATCCCTGAGCACTTAGGCCCTGCAAAAATGGTATTAAATAAACATACCCTGTGGAGATCGGGTAGATTAGCCCAGGATAATCCCAAGGGATTAGCCCTTGTAAAAAACCCCAGCTGGCTCCCCTTGTAATTGCTCAATCCTAACCTCACTTTTGCTTCTGTAATTTGCTTTGCCTTAGGAATTCCAATCCCCTCCCCAACTGAAAGAAGGGTATAAAAAATCCCCTATCTCTTTTGTTGAGATTTTTTCAGTTATGAACTTGTCTTGGTTAGCTAGCCAATAAAGGAACCCATAACTAATTTGAACTCAAATTCCACTTTTGTTCAATACGTTTGGAGGCCCCAGCAAGATCTCATCAGCTGGAGGGTTGGCCTTCCTGTGTAGCCCCCAGGAGTGGGCAGGAATTATAGGGGAGGCATCCCCTGAGAAGTTCCAGGGCCCAGTAATTTCCTGAACTACTCCCGAATGTTCCAGAGGAACTCTGATCAACTAACTCCACCAAATTCTTTGGTCCAGAACTCCCTCTTGAGAGGTAAGCCTTCTATTTCTAAGTGTGGTTTCTTTGTGTTCAGGAAGTAATGTCATGTTCCCAGAAATGGGTCACAGAATAGTCACTGGGACACCAGTGCCACCAGGAGGTGTGTCAGTGCCCTGGGAAACCAAGTTATCATGGAGGGAGGATGACTGAGGCCCAAGAAGGAGGTGTATAGACTCCTGAGGGCTGCCAGGCAGAGGCCCAAGGAGACATAGGGGATTCTGAGGGTGGCCTGGTGCTGGGTAGGCCTGTTCCAGGTTCCTGGAAACACGAAGATGATAGTGGGGAAACTTGGCCTCAGATGTGCATGTTCAATTTGTTTGTGTGTTTGTTTGTCATCATTACCATCAGTGTGCCTGTTATTATTCTTGTCTGTCCTGATATAATTTCCATTGTTTTTGGCTGGGTTCACAATAATGGAAACTCAACCAAGTAAATTCCTAACACCCCTCCAGTGCATGTTAAAGAACTTCACTGTTGGCTTCTCTGATGACTATGAAGTCTGGTTTTCTAAGAACCATCTCTGAGTCCTCTGTGAAGTTGAATGGCCCAGTTTTAATGTAGGGTGGATTTCCACTGGCTCCCTTGACCCGGCTCTCATGACTGCGGTCCAAAAAGTGGTTACTGGCAAGCCAGGTCACCCCAACCAGTTCCCCTACATTTATCAGTGGCTGATTTTAGTCTGAAACCTCCCTCCCTGGCGTCATGTATGTGCGGTGGGTACCTACCTATTCATCAGTATTACTTGCTCGTCCCTGGTCATAAGGGGACTGCCACACTTGGAAGCCAGTTTTACCTCTATCGGGGAGGAGGATTTGCCTCCTCCCTACAACACCAACAGGCCATCCTCCCCAACAGTGTCCTATCTAGGGGGTAGGGCTTGCCAGTGCCTAGGCACCTGTCCCCCTCAAACTCGCCTTCGGCTTCTCATCTTCAGTCCCATACAGACCCTGAGCCAAGGCATGAAGCTCCCATTCTCCTCCTCCAGGAAGTACTTCCTGTGAACAGGGGTGATGGTGACCGTCCCATCCTTGTTTATGTCCCCTTCTCCACTTCAGACTTGTACAATTTGAAGGCACAGAATCCACCCTTTTCTCAAAAGTCCCAAGTCCTAACCTCCCTTATTGAGTCCTTCCTGCGGACTCACTTTCCAACCTGGGATGACTGCCAGCAATTCCTCCTGACACTCCTTATGTCTGAGGAACAGGAGAGAGTCAGAGTTGGTGTGTGGAAAGCCTTCCTGACCACCACTGGTGCTACAGAGGAAGAGGAGAGGGAGGGTTTCGATAGAGTTTTCCTGGATGAATGGCTAGATTAAGACCCCAATACCTTAGCAGGGTTCCAAGACCCCAATACCTTAGCAGGGTTCCCCAGGCTCTCGAAACTTTCCACTTGTCTCTCTTATCTGGCCTATGGTCTGCATCCCGGAGGCCCATTAATTTGTCAAAAACAACTGTGATAGTTCAGGGTGTGGATGAGTCTCCTGGGGCATACCTGGAGCAGCTCAGAGAGTCATTCCAGATTTACACCCCATTTGACCCGTCTGCCCCTGAAAATGCTAGGGCAATGAATCTGGCTTTTGTCTCTCAGTCTACACCTAATGTTAAAAGGAAACATCAAAACCCAGAAGGGTTTGCTGGAATGAACATTTCTCAATTCTAAGAAATTGCCCAGAAAGTCTATGACAATAGAGATACAAAGAAACAAAAGCAGAAGACAGCCACAGCTGAAAAAGCTACTCATAGGCAGACTAAGATCATGATAGCTGCACTGCAAGCTGTTCACAAGGACCATTTAAAAAGGGATAGAGAAAAAAAAGCCCGTGCCCTAGTGGGTGGAATTGGCCTAGATTAGAGAGAGACTGATGTGCCTATTGCAAAACGAAAGGCCGTTGGAAGAATGAATGCCCAGAATGCAATGCCAGTCAAAAACCCTACAAAAGGTCTTGACATTGCCAACAGGAGATGGAAATGACTCTGACTGACGGAGGCAGGGCTCTCTACCACTAGGCCCCAGAGAGCCCATGATGTAGGCTAAGATATGGGGCTGCCTAATTAAATTTCTGGTAGATATGGGAGCAGAGTGGTCTTTCATGCAGGTGCCAATGGGAACACTGTAAGAGGAAAAAATTCCCATCCAAGGGGCTACAGGGACTACTCAAATGTGCCCAATCACTCAACATCAAACTGGATTTAGGAAAAAACCAGGTTACCCATACTTTTCTAGTAAAACCAGACTACTCAAACTCTCTCCTTGGCAGAGACCTGCTTCGAAAACTCTGAGCTGTTATTTCATTCTCCCCCCAGGGGGATGAGATTACACTGGGCTCCACCTCACAGCAAGGGAAATCCATTTATCAATTGAGCTTGTCAGAAGAACACCTCTTACTCCCTCCTCCGGGAGAAAGACATGGAGAAACCTCACCCGATTTATCAGCCAAATTAAAGGCTGAATTCCCCCAGGTTTGGGCTGAATCTAATCCCCTAGGTCTAGCTGGCCATCACCTGCCGGTGGTAGTTCAACTCCTGGCCGGAGCCTCACCTGTCCAAGTTCAACAATATCTAATGAGCCACCAGGTTCGCCTGGGGGTAGCCCCATATGTCCAGCACTTGTTAGAGACTAGAATTCTGATCCCATGCCAGTCATCCTGGAACACCCCATTTCTTCCAGTCAAGAAGCTGGGAACATCAGATTTCTGGCTGGTTCAAGACCTCTGGGAGGTAAACAAGCAGGTAGAAATAATACATCCAACTGTTCCTAATCCATACACTCTCTTAAGCCTTCTCTCACCAGAATTCCAGTGTTCACAGTTCTGGACCTAAAAGACGCCTTCTTCACCATCCCACTAGCCCCAGCCAGTCAACCAATCTTCACCATCAAATGGATAGATCCTGACCGGTCTACTCACATGGACAAGATTCCCCCAAGGCTTCAAAAACTCCCTCACTCTGTTCAGGGAAGCCTTGGGAAGGGATCTAAAGATTTTCAAAGCAAGATACATGAACTGTGTTCTCCTGCAATATGTAGATGATATCCTGCTAGCAACAACCAATTATATGGAATATACCCCAGGTCTTCTGAAATACCTCCAGGAACTAGGGTATCAGGTATAAGCTAAGAAAGCTGAGATTTGCCTGATGAAAGATACCTTGGATACCTGCTGTCAGAAGGCAAACAAACTCTGACCAGTGAGAGAAAACGAGCAATTCTTCAGATCTCTATACCAGCCACAAAGAAACAAGTTCCGGGATTTCTAAGGGCTGCAGACTATTTTTGTTTGTGGATTCAAGGATTTGCTGAAATAGCGAAGCCATTTTAGGTAGCCACCACTGGAGACAGCCCTCTGTTATGGACCAAGCAAGAAAATAAAGCTTTTAGGACCCTAAAATAGGTCTTAGCCACAGCTCCTGCCTTAGCACTACCAGACATTACAAAGCCCTTCCATCTGTTCACTCATAAAGTGAAAGGCATAGCAAAGGGTGCACTAACTGAAGCCCTTGGGCCATGGAAGTGGCCTGCAACCTATTTGTCAAAGCAGCTAGACTCAGTGGCTACAGGACAGCCAAGTTGTTTATGGGCTGTTGCATCCACAGCCCTGTTAGTATGAGAAGCAGATACTTCTAATGGCCCCACATGCCGTAGAAAACCTCCTTCAGGGAGCCAGCTGCTGATGGATGTCTAACGCCATAGTTGCCCAGTACCAGAGCCTGCTTCTAGACCAACCATGCCTGAGATTCAGTCCCACCCTGAGCCTAAATCTGGCAACCCTGCTGCCAAATGATGACCTGCAAGAGCCCATCCGTGATTGCAAAGATGTCAAAAGGGCCTTATGGACTTGCAAGACACCCCATACCAGAATGCTGATGCCAGTGTACACCAATGAAAGCAGCTATATTTGAGACCAAACCTGGAAGGCAGGAGCCACTGTGACCATCCAGGATGAGGTAATATGGGCATAGGCCTTGCTGGAGGGCACTTCAGTTCAGAAAACCGAATTAATTGCTTTAACTCCAGCCCTCCAATGGGGAAAGAACAAAGCAATTAACATCTATACTAATAGCTGTTATGCATTTGGGACAGTATACATGAATGGCCAGATTTACAAAGAAAGGACTTCACACCTTAGCAGGAAAAACTATTAAGAACAAAGATGAAATCCTGACCTTATCAGAGGCTCTTTGGCTCCCCAAGAAGGTAGCAGTCATCCACTGCCCAGGGCACGAGAAGCCTAATTCCCCAGAGGCGATCAATAGCAGACTGCTGGAGAAGTGGCCTTAACCTCAGTGAAGCCCCTGGGCATTCTACCCACAACCATCCTGTTCCCTGCTCTAGTCCTCACTATAGCCCCCACATACTCTGAAGAAGAAATTCGCAAAAGAACAAGGAGCCAAAGAAATCGGAGGCTGATTGAGACTCCCTGTTTTATCTACCCGACCCAGTTGGGAGGGAGCAGATACAACTCCATTCAGTAACCCATTTGAAGGTAAGAAAATGTAAAAACTTTGGAGCCAAGATACTTGTTCTAAACCTTGGCAGAAGTTGCCCAGTCCACAGTTGACCAGATGCACGGTGTGTTAACATGTGAAAAAGTAAATGTGAAAGCAGGGCAAAACTCCCAATAGGAATTCGCCTTAGGGGACAAATGCCAGAAGAAAGTTGGGAAATTGACTTTACTGAAATCCACCCTACCAGCAGAGGATATAAATACCTCCTAGTACTAATAGATACATTTTCAAGTTGGATAGAAGTCTTCCCCACCAAAAATGAAACAGCCTTCACCACAGCAAAAAAATTCTTAAAATGAAATTATCCCTAAGTTCAGACTACCTCTTTCCATTGGCTCAGATAATGGGCCAGCATTTATTTCGGCCCTAACTCAAGTAGTCAGTAAATTAGCCCTAGGCATACAAAGGAAGCTTCACTGTGCCTATCTGCCCCAGAGTTCAGGCCAGAATGAACCAGACCCTAAAAGAAACCTTAACCAAACTCATTGAAGAGACCAGTGAAAGATGAATGAAGCTCCTCCCCTTAGAAGCCCTTAGAGTACAATGTACCCCATACAGAGCAGGTTTTACCCCTTATGAAATAATGTATGGCAGACCCTCTCCCCTACTCCCCCGAGTATGTGAAACCTATCTTCCATAAATAACTAATCACTCTTTCCTAAATTATCTCAAAACCCTCCATCAGGTTCAATCAGATCTTCAATTCCTGGTTCAAGATGCACACCCCAGTCCACAGGAGGAGAGTAGTAAATTTGAACCTGCCTTCAAGCCCAGGGACCAGGTGTAAGTAAAGATGTTCTAGGAAGAAGGACTGAGTCCACGGAGGCCGCTACACTGTCGTCCTTACCACCCCAACGGCTATAAAGGCAGACAGTCATACAGCATGGATTCACCACTCCCAAGTGAAAAAGCCCAGAGAACATGAAAAACCTGCCTGGACTGCTATCCCCAGAGAGGACCCTCTCAAGCTAAGACTTAAAATCTTAATTTGCTTTCTGTGTGTCTGCTTGGCTTTGAAATCCCTCCCAAAAACCCTCACTTCAACTACTACTTATTTTGTATTATCCACGTGGGCTAAAGGGAGGGTGGTGGTGAATATATCCTGAGAAGATAGTACTAAAGTCCCCAAAGCCAAGGAACAGAATCCAGGTATGGTATTTCCTACTGATCTGTGTAGGTTGTTTCATTTCAGTGGAACCAAGAAGGTCTCTGCACTAAGTCCGGAACTTATAGAATGCTCCAGGGGTATGGGACAATGCAGGGTGAAAGAGGCTTACAGAACCTCGATTTATACCTTTGTGGTATCCACCAATGAGACCATTCTCCCCTAACCCAAATGAATATCATTGCCCAGCCTAGGAATGTGTAACCATTGCCACTTACGAAGGAGGGCTGAATAATACTGAACATATAATCATCCAAAGGACTAGGCGACCCGTATATACCGTACCTTGCATCTGCAACCCCATTTCCATCCAGGTGTGGAACCCCACCCTAATTATCTGGGCAAGAGGGTGAACATGGGGTATCCGGTATTGGAGAAATGGACCAGACCATGGAATATTATTCACAATTCAGCAGTTTTCCTTACCACAAAGCCCACCAAAATCAGTGGGGCCTCTCACTAGAATTGAAGAGCCCGTATTTGACCCCCACTACCCTGTTCCCCACAACCTTGGACAACCCCAAAGTACAAACCAAAAGCCCCTCCACCTATATGTAATGTAAATGTTATGTAAATAGTTGTTACACTGTATTGATTTATTGCACTATTTTTACTGCTGTTTTATTTTGAAATTTTTGAAAAAAAAATTTTTTGAGACAGTCTCACTCTGTTTTCCTGGGTAAAGTGCCATAGCATAAACATAGCTTACAACACACTCAAACTCTTGGGCTCAAGAGATCCGCCTACCTCAGTCTCCTAAGTAACTGGGAACAGGAACTAGGATGCCCAGCTAGCTTTTCTATTTTTAGTAGATATGGGGTCTTACTCTTGCTCAGGATGATCTTGAAATCTTGAGCCTCAGCCTCCCAGAGTGCTAGAACTACCACCACACCCAGCCCTATGATTGTGTTGTTATTTATTCTTTTGTCCACAAATTTTTGATTGACATTTGGCAGAAATCATGAATGTGGAACCCATGGATAGGGAGGACTTCTTGTACTTACCAAAGGGAAAGTACAGATGACAGCTAATATTTTCCTTTTTTTTTTTTTTTTTTAAAGAGTGTCACTGTGTCGCCCTCGGTAGAGTGCCGTGACGTCACAGCTCACAGCAACCCCCAGCACTTGGCTTAGGCAATTATCTTGCCTCAACCTCCTAAGTAGCTGCGACTACCGGGGCACACCACAACACCCGGCTATTTTTTGTTGCACTTTACCCAGGGCCGGGTTCAAACACACCACCCTTGGTATATGGGGCCAGCACCCTATCCACTGAGCAACAGGCACTGCCCTTCCTATTTTCTTATCTGTATTTTATCATTGCTTTCTATTATTATTATTATTAAATCATAGCTGTGAACATTGATATGATCATGGTGCATCATACACTAGCTTCATAGACCGTTTGACACATTTTCATCATAATCGTTAACATTGCCTTCTTGGCATTTTCTTAGTCACTGTGCCAAGACATTTACATTCCACATTTACTAAGTTTCGCATATAGCTTTGTAAGATGCACCTCAAGTGTAATACCACCCATACCCCTTCCTGCACCTCCCTCCCCCCTCCCTCCCCTCCCTTTCCCCCTATTCTTAGGCTGCAACTCGGTTATAGCTTTCATGTGAAAGCCCTAAATTAGTTTCATAGTAGGGTTGAGCACATTGGGCACTTTTTCTTCCATACTTGAGATACTTTACTACGAAGAATATGTTCCAGCTCCATCCATGTAAACATGAAAGAGGTAACTTTTGATGAACTATGTAGAATACCATAAGGATGAATCTATACAGAATAAAAATGCTGATCGTTCACTGTGGTGGTCTGGACTTGCAGAGAAGTTACTCTTCCACCACAAATGTTCTTTTCCTATGTCACTTCAACTTTGCACAGATTGCTGGCCAGAATGCTTCTAACTTATGGGCAATAAATGACAGTCTGTTCTAGACAGGTTTAATGGCATAAAAATAGGAACCCTGCTCAGCATTTTGTCTATTAAGCGTTATTTACATTTTCTTTTTTCTTTTATTATATTATTGTACCTTTCCATTACTGGTCCCTAACCCAGTGGAATTATACATCTCTTTAGAGTCAGTCAGCTCTCTGGAAAACCGTACATATATAAACATTTTAACATAAGACTATAAGTATGTTATGCTGATTATAGTCTATCCATGGGTGTGTGTTCTGTTAGAAGCACTGCAAAGCTGGAAGAGCAGTTGTGAACTATTTTTGTCTATGACTCATAGTAAAAAACACATTTAACTTTGGGACCTAGTATAAACAGGTATTTAAAATCCAAGAAAAAGGAAAGGATTTTTACCCTTATTGCTCCAAGTGTTCTATTCTATTCACTTTTTTAAAATATGCTGATCATGACTCACAAAATTGTTTTTATAAACCACATGTGGATTGTAGGCTAGGAAAACTCAAAAGGGCTAAAATATAGAGATTGCTCAGCAGGTATATGAGTTTGTAGTCTAAGTGACAAGTAGGTTTTCATTTGTCATTTAACAATATTCTCTGAGGGGAGCACTCTAAAATATGCTTGAGGATATTTTCTCAGAAATACAGAAAAACCAGTAGCAATTTGGAGAAGCTTTGCTCTGGAAACTAGAGCTATTACAAAGAGGACATTTCCTTCTTAGAATTAGACTTACGTGAGGATTTCAGCTTTTGCATTTGTAAGCCAGTGACCCCAGACAAGGTATTCATCATAGCTGATACAACTTCATACATGGGGTACTTTTAAGTTTAGAAATGGCTTAGCATCAATACTTATATTGCTTTCTTCCTGTATGTAGCCATCATTTTATCACTTGGTGTTGGTTGGGTTTTAAATTTTGTCTTTATCCCCTGAGCTATAGCATATTTTGTGCCAGTGCTTGGAAAGTGTTTGCAGTCCAGTTGTATAAGTCCATCCTATATCCCATTTTATATAACATTCAAATACTGTTTAAAATTATTTTTAATGTAAAAATAGTACATTTTCATATAGTCAGTATAACAATATACATTATATATTATGGTTATTTTCAGTTGTGATTTTTAAAGTCTACAAATATCATAAGAATTTGACAAAATTATTCTCTGTCCTTTCCTTCCAGGTTTCATCAGTTCCACCCTTTTTTGTGTGCATCTGACTTTAAAAAGATTGCTTCCTTGTATGGTAGCGATAAGTTTGATTTGCCCTATGGGTCAAGAGCATCAGGTCAGTAGTATTATTTTTACCCTGCCCTGTTAAATTTGAGTGGTGTTTGATGAGAGCAGCATGTTTATAGGATTTTTAGGCCTTTTAATATTTCTGCTTCCTAATGATCCCTAAGGGATATAGTTTTGGGATGAGATAAAAGGAAGTGACTTTTAAAATATAAATCTCCAACCCTTTTGAGGCAGTTGAGAAGCAAAGGATAAAAAAAAGCAGATTTGCTTTAGTTGTTGAGAAACTGCTTTTCACGTTTGTTCTGACACCGTGTGGTTCGTGTGATTTCTGGTGCCTTACCTCATTCCTGTTTATAATTAGCTTTGAACAACCCTGAGGATTAACTTATTTCCTGTCTCCCCATTTTACCTTCGTACCTGTGAGTTTTATTTCATTTCATCCCCAAGTTTTAGCTCCTTAAGCAATCTTTTAATTGAATCAGTGGCTATTTTATTTTTGTTAAATTTTAGAGAGATTATTCTATCTTCTAATGATGAAACACTTTCCCTTCTTATAGATAACTGATTGGCCTTGTATAGCTTTAAGTTCTAGATTTTTGAGAGACCTTAAAAACCCAAGAGGTGACAGGCCTACAATTGACTGGAATTTACTATTGATTTTTCTCTTCTAATGTCAGTTTCAGAATCATCTGATATTGCTAATTTTTGGATAACTCTTTAATGATGGTTTTTAGATTAAGCATCTTATTTTGTCTTCTAGAGTTTTTAGAAAGTGTCCTTAGAGCATTTGTCATTTTAAGTTGCTTATTGAGTAGTACTGACTGATTACTTCTTTGGGATGAGACGAAAGGAACTGAACTTTAAAATACAAATTTCCAGGGCAGCGCCTGTGGCTCAGTGGGTCGGGCACTGGCCCCATATACTGACGGTGGCGGGTTCAAACCCAGCCCTGGCCAAATTGCAACAAAAAAATTGCTGGGCATTGTGGCAGGCACCTGTAGTCCCAGCTACTCAGGAGGCTGAGGCAAGAGAATCACCTAAGCCCAGGAGTTGGAGGTTGCTGTGAACTATGTGGTGCCAGGGCACTCTACCAAGGGCGATAAAGTGAGACTCTATGTCTACAAAAACAAACAAACAACAACAACAACAAATTTTCAACTTTTTGAGACAGTATAGAAGTATCATTACTTTTTCAAGAATAAATCACATGTGGCCATGCCAGCTGGAAATGGGTTTGTGTGTGTGTGTGTGTGTGTGTGGGGGGGGGGGGGGCAAGGTGGCATACTATGTACCGAAAAAGCCATGAGTATCCTTTATTGATAATATTCCATTTTTTTTATATCGGAATATTTTCGAATTGCTCTTTAAAAAATGCAGAGCTG
>CAUYPK010159383.1:0-24130 GCA_963574355.1 Loris lydekkerianus | reverse complement strand
TACCATGGAATACTATGCAGCCTTAAAGAAAGATGGAGACTTTACCTCTTTCATGTTTACATGGATGGAGCTGGAGCATATTCTTCTTAGCAAAGTATCTCAGGAATGGAAGAAAAAGTATCCAATGTACTCAGCCCTACTGTGAAGCTAAATTATAGCTTTCACATGAAGGCTATAACCCAACTATACCACAAGACTATGGGGAAAAGGCCAAGGAAGGAGAAGGGAGGGGGGAGGTTTTGGTGGAGGGAGGGTAATGGGTGGGGCCACATCTATGGTGCATCTTAGTCTGGGTACAGGTGATTGCACTAATGTACACAGCTATGATTTAACAATAAAAAAATAAAAATAAAATCACAGTATTAATAGTGTTACATACTGAGGTACACTTTGAAGTTTCTACTCTCATTGCATTTGCAAAGTCTCTTTGGTGTAGAAGTATTATATTAATTAATTATGTTATTAATATATTAATTATACTTAAGTATAATATCAGCATTATGGTAGAGCTGGCTCACAAAAGCTAATTGTTAAAATTCTTCATAAAGTTTTCAAGCCTATTGTCAAACACAGTGGTTATTAAAAATCTAATTATATAAACCTGAGATTTAAATTACATTTAAAAGAAAGGTAATAAATTCTCAAAATTAAAAAAAAAGAAAGAAAGAAATCCACCCATATCTGTCTCCCAGAGTGCTGGGATTACAGGTGGGAGCCACAGTGCCTAGCCCATTCTTGACCATTCTTGAAGAGGGATTTTTACCCACCCACTATGCGTCAAGAGTCCAAACTCCAGAGTGCACCTGCCAGTATCAATTCACTCCAGATACTTGGGGCACTTTTGTTTCTCTCCATTAACTCACCCCAGCTCCCCCCATCTTATTTGCAGAAGCCTCTGATTCCTGCACTAGAATGGGAGGTCCTCAGAGAGAAGGTCCATCTTTACTTTTGCTGCCTTTTCTCTTAACCTCAATCTAACATGCACAGAGCAAGTGCCTAGTAAGGTTTTTTAATAAGAGAGTATAAATCAGGATTCACAGGACAGCAACAAGTGGTTGCAAATAGGCCAGGTACATGGGCAGCTTGCTGCAGGCACATGGGGGTTGGCTCTGGCCGGCAGGGAGGCAAGACGGTCCTGCTCTCTGGTTCTGGCTGGTGCTGCCTCAACGAGACATCACTTGTCTATTCTCTGCTTCTACCTCCTCACCCTCAAAGTGACAGAGTAGGCGAACTCTGAGCTCCCTTCCAGCTCTCAAGCTGTGTGGTACTACAAAATTGATATGAAGATCATATCAATAAGCTTATTGTGAAATCCCAAAAGAAAATCAAGAGACTAGTGGAAACTTAGGTGAGACGGGATATTCCGGACAGAGCCCAGATCCTAAGGTTCCCACGTAGCATTTGTGCTGTGTAAATGTTTCCTCTTGAATTATTTCAAAGGTGTAGAAAAAGCCAAAGCGATGCCCTCTCCACGGATACTAAGGACTCACCTTCCCACGAGGCTGCTGCCACCATCTTTCTGGGAAAACAACTGCAAGGTAAGACAGCAGCAGCTCCCGGTGACAGAAGGGAGAGGAAGCCCGCCGAGAGCGAGTCCTCCAGGCCCTGACTCAGAATGTCCATCATCGTGTTTGCCTGTCCACTGTCTCTGAAGTATATGAGCAATCATAGAAAATGTAAAGTCCTACTCAGCAGGGTATTCACCTGAACAGTTTCAAATCAAACACAAAAGCAGCAGCCACACTGACTGTCTGGCAGGAACTAGAGACATGGGAGGCAGTGAGTGCCCACAGCTCTTTCACTAAGTCTGACTGCAAAAGGAAGGGGAGGGGATGGTGGCCCTAGGCTACAGGCAGTGGGAAGACTCACATACTAGACCAGGGAAGGAAGAGTCAGAAGAAAAAAACCTAATGATGGTGCAAAAGGGTAAACAGATGAACAGTTGGAGCAAGGCTCTTGAGGGCACTTCAGCCTCTTGTCGATTCTGGGTGCCTTGTTTTATTCATTCTGTGACTTTATTTATATGTACCCCATACCTAATATGTTGCTGGCACTTAAAGGACATTTAAAAAATGCTGAATAGGCTTGGCACCTGTAGCACAGTGGTTACAGTGCTGGCCATGTGCACCAAGGCTGGCGCATTCAAACCCAGCCCAGGGCCTGCTAAACAACAATGACAACTGCAACAAAAAAATAGCTGGCTGTTGCGGTGGGCACCTATAGTCCCAGCTACGTGGGAGGCTGAGGCAAAAGAACTGCTTAAGCCCAAGAGTTTGAGTTGCTGTGAGCTGTGATGCCACAGCACTCTACCACGGGTAACATAAAAAAGAAAAGTGCTGAATAAATGAGAGACTCATGACTGTGGAGTAAAGGGGACAAGGATACAAAGTGAGCTGGCAGCCTTGGTGAGAAAGTAGGGCCCTGTTTCTCAGGGGTGGGGAGGATGAAGGGGAAAAAAGGGCTAAGAAAGATGTATTTCTGAAGGGCAAGAGTACAGCTGAGGTAGGACTCACATCAAATGACTTCAGTCCGTTCTGTATAGCCAGATGAGGGGACAGGAACATCCATTTCCAGATTATGGCAGGTAGATACCCTGAAACCTTTTTGTATAAAACACATAGGAAGACTATATAACACATCACAAGTTTCCTTTCCAATGCATAACTGAGATCAGAATAAAATGAGGAAAGTTTAAAAATGAAAAAGGAACTGAAACTCAAAGAGATAAATTGAAACTGGAGCTCTCCTGGGGGATGTCGTTAACTGGAAGATCCAGCAACTTAAGCTTTAATGGCTGCATGGGGACAAGGTCAATGTCTATAGCAAAAGGATGCAGAAAGGTGATGGCCCAAATCTGAGACTGAAAGGCCACATCCTCAATGGACAGGTGAAGGCGGCAGAGGGAATCTCTTTGTCTTGACCTAAACTGCAGTCTGAGAAACTAGCATGGGGTGGTCCCCACATACCCCGTGAAGGGACACAGCTTCAACTTAGGCCCCACAGGGCTCCATCTTGAGCTCAACATCCTGTGTTACAAGACACACAAAAGAACAAGCGTGTTCAGAAAGAAAAACAGCAAACAGACCGCAAGAACTTCACCGGCAGGCCACCACAGAGCCATGCGTGCAGAAGCACTGGGTCAGGAGGCAAAGGGAGTGGGGAAAGCACAGCAAGAGCCTTTATTGCTGTTTCTGCTAGAAGGAGTAGGTAAGGCAGGGTAAGGTGGATAACAAAATTATCAGACATAGAAATAAGAGAAGAGTGTTTATGTTGTTTAAAGAAATATGACCAAATCAAAAGTAAAGGGCTGACTCATTAGTTTTAGAAACAGAACTATTAAATAATTACATGAAATTTTTATAACTGAAAAAAATGTACATTGAAATTAAAAACTCAAGAATAAACTAAAATGCAGAAGAGATACAGCTGAAGAAAGAATTACTGAACTGGGGGGGCGAGAAAGGCGGGAGGAAGGATGAGAAGTAAGAAATATGAGAGGGAACAAAGGAGAGGTTAATAAAATGATCACACACAGCAACAAAGTGAAAGAAAACTTTAGGTTTAAAAGTTTAAGAATTTAGATGGCTTTTTAAAAATCAACATTTTGAAAAATTTCATTGGCATCTGGCATCTTGGTAAGTTGGAGAAAAGAGAATGGGCACTACTAAGATGTGGCAGATGGTGACAGAGCGAGCACCTGCAGAAGCAGGGTTCTCAACCTCTGACTTGTTCTAATCAAGTGCAGTGAGACAGGTAAATGTGGAATTGACTGTCTCGAGGAAGCCCTGTACTCCCCTGTGGCCACCACAGAGCCACATGTGCAGAAGCCCTAGGCCAGGAGGCAGAGGGAGTGGGGAAAACACAGCAAGAGCCTTTATTGCTATTTCTGCTGGAAGGAGTGGGTAAGGCAGGGTAAACAGAAAGGCCACTGGCTAATGTGAACCACATTGGCAGGCTCTGGAGCACAACAGCTGTGCCTGGGTGTCGGTACCTGGCCCTGGGGGTTCCAGGGAGGTGGGTAGAGCCCCAGAGGATGAGTCTGATGACAGAGGCAGTTAGAGGTCTGGGCTCAGGATTGGTTAGTTTGCATAGTTACTGTCTCTAGGAATGAGCTACCCATGGGAGGAGCAGGCTCTCCGGAGTCACAAAGGAACCAGGATGTCAAAGCGTCAGAATATACAATATAACAGACATGACTAATACAGCACTACTGACATTCAGGCCAGATCATTCTTCCTTGGGGGCAGGAGCAGGTGTCTCTCCTCTGTGTTGTAGCTATTTTCTTGCTCCACGGCCTAAACTCTTAACCACGAAGCTCTCCTGCTTCTCTGATAACCTAAGAAGAGAGCATGAGAAGGGCATCAGCATGCCATTGGAAGTTTCTTAGTGGTATGGTAGGTCACAATTTCTAGAGAAAGATTTTGCTCCTGATACCAAAGGGGAAATCAGGAGTCAAGCTCATTAACTAATCAATAGGACCAAGTTCAAAATAGAGAGCAGGATTGGCAAAGAAGCAGGAACAGGCATCTGGGAGACAGGTCACAAGGTGCACAGCCAGCACTGCGGACCTGAGTCACTGCACACAGCCCCCCTCAGAATGGCACAATGCTAGGGTACACTTCAGAATAACTAAGAGTATGTTATAAATGTCTTATCACAAGAAATGAGTAAGTGAGGTGATGGTTGTGTTAATCAGTTTGATTTAAGCATTCCACATTGTATATCAAATCATCACATTGTACCCCATAAATGTATATAATTACGATTTAATAAAAATTAAGTTAAGAAAAAAGAAAAAGTCCTTTTCTCTGGGTAAGAGGTCAGCATCCTTTATTATGTATAACTCATCCCTCAAAATTTTACATAAAATGAAGCATTCAAGCCCTATCAATCTGAAATCTTAGACTAAACGTACATATATGTACACATACAACTTTGAAAAGTCTTATAATTCTAAATGCATTTGTCAATGACTTCACTTGCAGGCAGTATCTATGTGGTTCCTTGTAATATTGAAAGCTGTATTATTTAGCTATAAAACAATGAGAAGTGGTAGATTTTTATTATCAGTATGAGTAACTGATTTTTATACATTACATAGTGGTCATTTCTCTGTCATAAAATTGCAACACCTAAGTAAGACTTGTTATTAAAAATGAGTTTCCTTTGGGGGAAAAAAAAAAAAAGAGTGGCTCAAGGTAAAGAAACTGTGAAAAGTCCGTGTTTTATACTATCTTTCACTCACTTCTCCACTTACCCCAAAGTTCCTTTACGTAGCTCGGAATGCTAAAGACTGTATGGTTTCCTACTACCATTTCCAAAGGATGAATCAAATGCTTCCTGACCCTGGTACCTGGGATGAGTATTTTGAAACCTTCGTCAATGGAAAAGGTAAAGGAAAATCCTTTATACCCGTGCGTTCTCACTCTAGCAAGGCTTCCTCTAGGAAATCAGGCAAACCATGTTAATTCCCTAGAATGCCATGTTCCTTATTGGGTGTGATTCCCACAGATCGGGACTGGACAGAGTACACTGGCTGCTTTCACTGTGCACACCCACTGCCATCAGCAAACATCTTCCACCTGATTGAAAAGCCTTTATTCTGGGTCACATGGCCCACAGAGCTGCCCCCATTCCAAAGAGTATCCCTGTCCTAATATGAGGGAATAACAAACATGAAGCCACCTTAGGTGGCAAATAACCCCAAAGTTGTCCCAACCTACATCACCCTTAAATTCAGGACCCTTAGGACGTATCCGATACAGAATTTGTTTTTCTCTCTCTCCACTGTACTTTAGGTAACTAAAATCCCTAACATCCAAAAGGTGCTATATGATCTCTAAGTGGACTGTTCCATATCCTCTGTCTGTTGCAGTGGCCTGGGGTTCCTGGTTTGACCATGTGAAAGGATGGTGGGAGATAAAAGACAGATACCGGGTTCTCTTCCTCTTCTTTGAGGACATAAAGAGAGTGAGTAAAGGCCCTTTGGAAGAACTATGTCAGACCCAAGTGCAGAAAAATCCAAAGTTGTTTCAAGGCTGTACTTGTGGGAGGGATGTCCCAAAGAATTGAACTGTGTCTTTCTGATAATTTCCTCAGTTCTAATCCAATGTTGCCCTCACCACAGGACCCAAAGCATGAAATTCAGAAGGTGATGCAGTTCATGGGAAAGAGCCTGGATGAAACAGTGATAGATAAAATTGTCCAGGAGACATCATTTGAGAAAATGAAAGAAAATCCCATGATAAATCGTTCTACAATTCCCAAATCTATCCTGGATCAGTCCATTTCCCCCTTCATGAGAAAAGGTTTGTGAAGCCTCTTTATCAAATACTCAGCTTGCCTCATAACATCCTGCCCATCCCTTATGAAGATGATATTTGGTTTTATTAATTCCAAGACAACACATTTCTACTATTCATCATACACATCATATCTGTTTCTAGTAAGGCCAGGGTGTTGCGTGAATTGACTGTTGGCAGCGTAGCAAAGAATGAAACTTGCAATGAAATATTGAAAGAAGGAAAGACTGCAGCCCTCTCTTGGCATGCAGCTTTTTTTCTTTATTCCAATATTGCTTATATAGGCAGCACTGCCTGTACATATTATTAAACAATAATCATATGATTACATCCTCCTAAGCACCTCATAACCAGGCCTAACATGGCCCATCACCTACATGTCTACTGATTAACTGAAAAACATTCTACTACTTTCATCTAAAATTATTTCTTATACTATTTAATTAAAACCAAACTACAAAACAAAACTGCAGGGGGAAAGAAGCTGATTGAATGCTTGACCTTTAACAGACCATCTGGAGGCAGTCATCCATCTTAAGGCGTGGTCTAGAAATTCCTGAGATATACAGGAACCTGTTTGCAGGGCTGTCTCCATGACCAGGTCTTTTAATCACTTCTACGTGACCAAGTCCTGACTCACTTAAGGAGCTCTATCCAGGACTTTCTTTTTCCTACTCACAAAAGACTTGTAACTTGCTCTCTCAGAATGAATCTTGTTTAAAGGTTTTTTCATATAGGCTTTCCGCCTATACCAGGGATTTGATCCTGTTGCAGAAGAGACCTCTCTAGGGCATTACTCTGGTATTTGGTTTCAAGGAACAGAGAGTCCCTCAAGCTAGCCCCCGTGCAAGCAGCTTCAACGGAAAGGAACTGCAATCTCATGGGTAACTAGAAACTTACAGAGCCCCTGGAGGCCCGTCCTCAGCATTAGCACATTAGACTTTCCACATGTTTCTTACGTGTGCCTTCCTCTACTGACCGAGCTCCCTCTCGGCCATAACTTCTTCCTACTTTATAGCGTCTGCTGGCTCAGTTTCTCCTCATCACTTCATCTTGACTGTGGCCTGAGCTTGCTCTCCAACATCATTTTCAACTACTTGCTAAGAATTGCCTCATCCTCTTGATATTTCTTAGTTCCAATTATGTAAAGAGGAATTCCAACAGGCCCACTAATATTTTTAAGGAAAAAAACCACTTTTATCATTTTTAATTTAAAAATCAACGCATTTCATTGTTAAAAAGTAAATATACACAAATTTATCCTTTTTAAAATGTTCTCTCTACACTCCAGTCCCAAGAAGTAACTACCAACAGGACGGAACTCCCTTCCCTCTCTGTTTTATAAACATCAACTTTTGTTTTTCACAACAGTGGAACTATGGTGTATATACTGCTTTGTAACATCTTTTCTTCTTCCTCTTTTTTTCTTTTTTTGCATATGTTTTGACTTTATTTACTTGTATTTACTGATCTACAACAGCATTCCATGGTAATAAAGCAAACCAAATAATTCTATCTCTTTTCTTTTCAGATTATTAATGATAAAGTTTGGCAGGTCCCCTTCTTCAGATCCATACGTATCCAACTTTCTATACAAGCTCATCTTCCAGCTCATACAAACACAAAGATATACTTGTGTATACCATAATGAAAGTTTGCTCCCGAAAATATAAAATGTGGTCAAGTTTACACCTTCCCTTGCCAGAGTATGAAGGAGCCCCCCTCATACTCTGTAAATTCCTATACCTCACTGACTGTTGTGGCCCCACATTACATCAAGGTATGGATGCATCATAATTCATCTACCTGTTCTCCTGGTAGATAGTTATTGCTGTTTTCAATGTTTCAGTAAGCATCTTTGTGCATAAGTTATCATTTCCTGATGCTTTTATTTCTATTGCATAATTTCCCAGAAGAGGCATTGGTGGGACAAAGACCAGTTCTTCTATTTAAAATTATTTTAAGTTACTGCTTGGTTAAAAATAATAGCTCATTAATATTTTTTCCAAATTCTTTTTTATTGAGATGTAATCTACTCATCAAAATTATTAAGTGAACAAATCTTGATAAATGTATACACCCATACTACCAGCACCCCAATTGAGATATCAAACATTTTTATTACCTCAGAAAGTTCCCTTTCATGCCCTTTTCAGTCAGTTTCTATCCCCAAAAACAACACTGTTCTAATTTCTGTCACTATAGACTGACTTTGCCTGTTCTTGGACTTCACATAAACGGAAGCATGTACTATAGACTTTCTTGCATGTAGTGTCTTCTGCTCAACATAATATGCTGTGATTCCTTCACGTGTTTGTATCTAAACTATAGTTCATTCTTTTTTATGTCTGTCTGGTAATTCGTCATATGAATATACCACAGGTGGGGCCAGGTCATGCCAGGTCACTGGCTCCTGTGGGTCAGTTGTCCAAATGATTTAGAGGCCCATCCTCGTGCACGGGGCCCCACTTCTCAGAGCAGAGGGCTGCAGGTGGACAGGTGACCACTGAAGGGGAAGTTGGGTGAGTCAGGAATCAGGCCAGGCCCAGCCTGGGCACTCCCCTGCTTTACTCAGGGCCACCAAGTCTTTCCGTAAGAGTGACAATCCTGTCTGGGCTTCCCTCTTCTAGGAACTGTGGGGGATTGGAAAAACCACTTCACTGAGGCCCAAAATGAGAGGTTTGATGAAATCTACAGGAAAAAAATGGAAGGAACCTCCATAAACTTCTGTATGGAACTCTGAACAGGCCATAAAAGGTGAACAGCCAGAATGCAGATGCTATTTTCAATGCTTCTGCGCCAGCCAAAAGAATCTCTGAAAGCATGTTGTAAATGTATATGATGTGGTGCAAACAATCTCTGAAATTATTAACAATATGTCACAACCGTATTTTTAAAAATTCTATTGCCTATCTTCTCAACTATTCTTTCCAAACTAAGAAAGAAGATAGTTTAACAAACTAAGTAAAATATAAGATTTGAATACTAAAAGGATTTTTTAAATTCTTGTTATTTTGAAAAGTGTATCCCAGTTTTTCATTCTATGATATCATAATACCTTGAATATAAGTACCAAGATCAGGTTATATCTATATTAATGATACAAAATTTCTGACATCTGTCCTGGCTGTTCAGGGACCTCTGGACTGGGCTAGATCTGGGGGTTCTTCCTGGTTACTGGTGAAGGGGAAGCTGTAGAGGCAGCCCCAGAGCAGCCAGCCCTGAGGAAACATGGTCTGAGAGCCCTCACTGGTAGATAAAGAATACAAGGGAAGGCACAGAGGAGATGTTACAAGACCAAAACCTAATTCAAAGAGTCCTAGTGCTAGGCCACCTAAGAGACCAAAGCATTAGGTGGCCTTTTGAGAGCCGAGGTTGTATTCTGGAGAAATCAGAAAGTAGGATATGGAACTGGGGTCAACAATGTCCACCTGGGCATGGCGCGTAGGTGTGAAGATACTTGGTTCTCACCTTCAGCACCATCCCTTCTGGGGAGCCCCTTATAACCAAGCTAGGTATCCTGCTTCCCAGGTTCCCATACCTATCCCAATTGTAGCCCAATTGCTCTTGTTAAACAGTCGATTTTCTGTCTATACTTCCTACTGGATTACCAATTCCTTGGGGTTCAGTCCCATTTCTTTTCGATTCCTGGTACCTAATGTAATGCCTGGCACATAGCATGTGCCCAGTAAGAACCTGTCAGATGAGTGAATGAATGCATAAATGAAGGAATACAGAAAATGACAAATTCCCAACTTTGATCCCTTTCTTCTAGTCACAAATAGTGACTTTCTAAAGCTGAGAGCAGTAGGTGCAGTTACACCCTGGGAGCAAGTAATCAGAAAATACATTAAGCCAACTAAAATACTGACTGGTTTTTATTATCTCCACACATTGGCAATTCTAAATAATGTCAGTGATAAAATACTCCTCCCTGGAAAGAAAGAGAAGGGAAGGGAAGAGAAGGGAAGGGAAGGGAAGGGAAGGGAAGGGAAGGGAAGGGAAGGGAAAGGGTAAGGGCAGGAAAGGGAAAGGAACTGAAGGGAGAATACAATGCCCAGGTGGGCATTACTATCCGGCCAAGTTCTAAACAATAGATTGGTTACTACTGAGCTTTAACCATATGTATGTAAGCTTCAAACAAGCGCCTTTCTATCATGTTTTTAAAATGTGGTCTGCATTCCCATGAGATTATAAATTTTTGTTGTTTAGTTCCATGTCTTACTCACCTTTGTGTTAAAGTTAATTCAGACAACCCACTAATAGAGACCAACTCCATAATTCCAAAATAAGCAGATGTAGCTATGCTGCTTCCTTCCAGGTTCAAGTTCATCACAATTCAGAATCATTCAGGCTCACTTCAGGTACAGCCTGTGCCTCCAATCCTGGAGTATTTGAATATTTCTGTGTTGAAACAGTAGATTTATTATAAATTATGATGGCATAATAATGACAAATAAGCAGAACTCAAGTTTACTCTGTTATTCTCTGTGACTACTTGGAGTTTTCATTTCTATTCAGAACTTAAAACAGTAAAATTGAAGACTATGAACTGCAAGGTATTTTTTTGTTTAGTAAGTGCAAAATTGAGTTCACATGGTAAATAATATACTGATTTTGAATAATAACTTTAAAATTGAGTTTACTCTCTGTTCTAAATGATAATTATTTGTATTAAAACTCAAGAATGTAGTTGTTTATCTATTGGTTTCATATTAGTATTGGGTACAACTACACCTTCACATGAGAAAAAAAAACAAAATTAAATTCAGGGAGGGAAGGAAAGGAGAGGTGGAAGAGGGAAGATGATTGGCAAGCTATTGCCTAATGGGCACAATGTAAGGGTATACAGCACACCCCCGGGTGAAGGGCTTAGCCACAACTTGAACTTTACCTAACAAACACAAACATTTGTACCTTCATATTAATCTGAAATTAAAAAATAAAATAAATAAAACTCAGGAAAGAATCAAGAAAATAAAACATTACATCAGCTGTATGATTTAGTAATTGACTTGTACTTCTTATAGATATTTGACTTCTATTACAATTGACTAATTCTGATTTCTTAATGGCATAAGTCTATACACAAAGTTGAATAAATCTTTCACTGATGAATTTCTTTAGTAATAATTATTATTATTTGTTTCTATTCACATTAATACTAAATTGCATAGGGAAGGAAGGTGGCAAAAAGTTGTTCACCCAGGGCCAGCTAGAGTCCCAACTCACAAACTGCATTCTGCCCTAAACAAAGGGCCCATGTTGGAGACTTTCGACTTGGGTCTTCCCCTTTGCCAGAAGCTCTGGTCCTTTTTTACTCCTTCTGTATACCTTTCTGTCTAATAAAATCATACCACTAAAAAAAAAAAATGCATTCTGATTTGTTGGTTGGTTGATTGGTTTTGTTAAAGAAAAAATTATTTAATGACACTTGTTAAAAAGCACAGTAAGGCAGACTTTATTCAAGACTACCACAATAGGGGTAGGGAACCACAGCAAAGGGGTCTTGTAGTAGGGGAGAGAGACTTGGCTCCCCATACAGCACAGGCAAGTAGGAATTTATAGCCATGTAGTGGGAGGGGACAGGAGACAGAAAATTACTAGGAGGAAACATCAGCGATAAGGGCTTAATGGAGATTCTGGCTAAATGCAACATCATTCCAGCTGAAGTTAGGCCAGGGTGACCAGACACGACCTGGGGAGGGTGGATGAGGACCATGACCAGGTGTTGAGGGTAGGGAGTTCTTACAAAACAGACTTAGCAAGATTTTTGCAGAAACTAGATTTTACAATTATACAAATGGGCTTAGGAGATAGTTCAAGAGTCTGACTAAAGTCGGATCAAACAAAGAATCTTTGTCATTTGATTTAAACTCTTTCTCTTTACTTTTCCTTCACTCGCTAACCATCCTTTCATTCATTTGAACACCAATGACATGTCAGGCACTGTGTAAATACAGTGCTGAACAAAGCCATTCTGTCACAATTTTATAGTCTAGTATGTGAGATAAACATCAGTTACATCATGACACATAGTCACCAATCAAGGACAATGTCCTGGGAATGGGTTACAGCCTACAAGATCACACAGTAAATCAAATGTGACTGGGGCCTGAGGGACAGATTTCCCCAGGGGAGAAGGTCCTTCTCTTCTCAGGTTTTGAAGTATGTGCTAGCTTTATCTAGGAGAGAGGTGAGCAGAGAGAGGGAGATCCAGAAAGAGGCTAAAAGTGGAGGTGTGTTGCCTGCTGATAGCCAGAAGGAAGAGTTTTGAGGAAAGAGCAGCAAACTCTGGGGAGGATCCACAAAATGCAGCTAAAAAGAGAAGTGTGAGGGCCACACAGGGCCATGATGGGTCATGACTGGATGTTAGCACCATCAAGCATGAAGTCTCCAAGAAAGGCAGGATACACCCAGGCTAGCATCTTATTATGTCCACTGTAGCTATACTGCACGTGCAGGATGTAGGCAGGAGCAGTTAGGGGAGGCCAAGGGCATGGAGGCTTTCAGGGATAAAGCAAGACGTAAGAAGCTGGCCTCCTCCCTCAGTGTTTGGCCCATGGTTACAAAAGCAGAGGGTGAGATTCAAGATTGAAGAGTAGCAAACTCATTACTTGTAGATTATCTTCATCATTTAATTGCAAAGACATCTCTATAGTACCTATTATGATAGGTGCCACTAATGATTAATGAGAAGGGAAGAAAAAAGGAGAAAGGTAAAGATCAGGGTGATCACCAAGCAAAATATGACAGATTCACAGATCTCTCTGAAAAGGAAAATGTGGTCTGGGGTATATCTCTCTCTTTTAAGTTTCTCATTAATACAAAGGTAAATCTAATTAGGTTATATTGTTTGCATTCTTAAGGGAAAGTCTAGGTTGTAGCTATGTCCTTTACCCAGGAAGTGTGCTATACACCCTCACACTGTTTCCACTGGAAAGGAAACTGCCAACCCCCTGACCTACCTCCCCCTTTCTTGGATTTAATAGATTAAGCACATTGTTCTTAATCAACAAGTTTCAAACTAGTACTGAGTAAATATGATGCTTATTTTTCCATTCTTGTGATACTTAACAGTGTTCTCCAAATCCATCTAAGTTGTAACAAAGGATAGAAAATCTCCATCTTTTTATGGTTGAATAGTATTCCTTGATATATATATACCACAATTTATTAATCCATTCTTATGTTGACATACACGAGTTATTTCCATATCTTTGCAATTGTAAATTGGGCTGCTATAAAAATTCAAATGCACATGCCCTTATGGGTAAAATACTTTTTTTTCTTTCAAGTATATATCCAGTAATGGGATTGTAGGATCAAATGGTAAGTCTACTTTTAATTCTTAGAGAATCTCCATACTTCTTTCCATAAAACCGTTAGTAGTTTGCAATCCCTCCACACCCACTCCAGCATCTGTTGCATTGATCTTGTGATGTAGGCCATTCATATTGGGATTAGGTGATATGTCAAAGTGGTTTTTATTTTCATTTCTCTAAAAATTAGAGACAATGAGCATTTTTTTCATGAGTTTCTTGGCCATTCATCTATCTTCATGAGAAAAGATTCTGGTAATGTCTCATTTCTTATTTGATGGACAAATCAAATCTTTTACTAACAAGCAAACATTGAGGAAATTTGCCACTATAAGACCAGCTCTGCAAGAAGTATTCAGACCTATGCTATACATAGACCAGCACAATAGACCAAAACAAAGTAAAGACACCTGGAAACTAAAGGACAAAGCTTAGCTTCCACAATGGCCCAGATGATAAAACTAGGCAACAGACCTCCACAAAACAAGATGAACAGAACTCCACCATACTTACTAAATCTCTCAAGAAATGAGAACAGCTTGAATTCCCCACTGAAGAGGCACGGGCTGGCCAAATGGATAAAAAAGTGGAAGTCAACTATATGTTTCTTCAGGTAAGAAGAAACTCCAAAAGATAAATCAGGACTGAGGGTGAAGGGTTGGAAAAACAGGTTTTTTCAGGTACAAACAAACCAAAAGAAAGCAGGAATCATAATCTTTTATTGAGATACAATTAACTTTAAAGCAATAAAAAAAAGAAAGACAAAGATGGACACTATATACTGGTCAAGGGAACAATACAATAAGAAGACATTTCAATCTTAAATATTTATGCACCAAATATTAATGCTCTCAGTTATATAACACAAACCCTACTTGATTTTAACAATACAATAACCTATAACACCATAATAGTAAGGTACTTCAACACCACACTGACAACACTGGACAGGTCCTCCAAGCAAAAATTAAACAACAAAACCTGGGAGTTAAACAGAACTTGAAAACAGGTAGGCTTAACACACATATATAGAACATATCACCCCAATAATACTGAATATACATTATTTTCTCATCAGTTCATGGATCATTCCCCAAGATTGATCTATGATTGATCTGTGATCAATCTTGGACACAAATCAAACCTCCACAAATTTAAAAGAATAGAAATTATACTTTGTATCTTCACAGACCACAACAGAATAAAAGTAGAACTTAATTCCAATAGAAACGCTCATCCACAAAGTTGTGGAAACTAAACAACCTTTTGCAGAATGATAGCTGGATGGAGGAGATAAAGAAGAAAATATCTCGGCGACATAAACAGCAACATATCTTAGCCAAGAGATAAAGTATAGTTAAGATCCTGATGCCAGATGGAGGTCTAGACTCACCCAAGCAAGTTGTTGTGAGTCAAAGACCTGGGATCAGGAGGATGCCTGGTCGAATGCGTGGTCTGCTCTGCTCTGCTTAGTCAGTGGCATAACTCAGAGACAGAATAATAGAGGCTGGCCTGGAGGCTTTCCAGCCTTTCCCTCTCCCATCTTTCTTTTCCTGACCACATCATTCCTGCTCGTTCTTTCCACCTTTCCCAGTCATCAAAGTACAAGTTGGCTGATCATTTTGAAATAAGGAATACTAAAAACCTGGGGGCAAAGTAGCTCACCTCAAGTACTTCCTGACCCCTCTAAGCTCCCCCAAGAAAATACTTACATAGGTTTTCAATAAAAGAATACCATAGGTACTACTGAAGGTTAATTTATTTAAAAGAGGGTCAGCAGAAGTAAGTAGAGGAATGGGTATGGGACAAGGGGAGGAAGGAAGACAGGGTGGGAGGGCAAGGAGGGGTACTAAAGAAAAACATACCTAAGCACACATGACCAACCCAGTTAGAGAGACCAGAACCCAAGTCCACCACAGCACCATGAGGTAGGTTCTCAGCTTGCATGGTGAACTATTTTAGAGTGTGCCAAGAATTAACACACTAATGGTATCTCTCATTGTTCTCAGCCATACGATAAAATAGAAATAATGGTGCCTTGCCTACAACTGGAAGCATTGTGAGATAAATCATAGCCCTAACCATGCCCTCCAGTAAGGTATTTCCTTTCTAGCCCTCTGACAGCCAGAATCTTTCCCATATCAAACAAGCTGCCGCATTCTTTCACAGCTCTGTTTCTAAAAATCTCCACTGAGACAACCTCCATCAACTGCAACAAAATATTTTCCCACTCGTTTTGATATTCTTTTGTTTGTTATATTTTAGAATGCCCTGGAGAAAAAAAGTCAAAATCAGTGTCCTGAAATGGATTACATGAAAGGGATTTTGTTGATCACAGCCATGTGTGCCTTCTGTGATAAAATCCTGCACTTTCAGGCTAAACCTAATGAACTCTTCATTGCGGGGTTATCCTAAATCAGGTGTGTGAGAATGCCTGGGAAGACAGGGAGGAAGTTGTGGGAAGCCAAAGAAAGCATTTTACTGCTAACCCTTCCCATGCACCATCCACATGTGGGTTAAGACTAAAAGAATTAAAATTAAATAGTTAAGCATTCAAGGAACACAAAAAAGACAAGAGCCTATTTCCTTAACCTTTAAAGCTGAAGCCAGCAATAAAGGATACAATGCTTGACCAGTTTGAAACAGTTCTATAAATGTTGGAATAGAACAGTGGTTTAGATTAGGAAATAGTTGACATTTACCCCCTGGGTTAATGTATATGCTTTTTTTAAGGTCAATTTTAACATAGTCCTCTTATCTACCTTCCCAGACTTGATATTGACACAAGACCACAGTATGGTCAGAGTTACTCCCCCATACCCCAATTATCTTGATGATGTCAGTATTATTTAAGATGTTAACATTGTTAAGAAGACAATAAAAACCCTATGAGGTTTTAGGTCAAGGCAAGACATTCCCTGCATGCCTTTGCACTGGTGAAGTTGTTTGCCTCTCCCAGCCTCATCAGTTATTACATTGTTAATAACTGAGTGTATAAAGTCTTCTTTACCACATCATCTTCCTCCTCACTGGCCAGCCACTTTGGCATGCAAAGGGGGGTCACAACACCCACATACTTAGGTTTATTGCCACCTTCATTCTCCTGGCCATTCCAGGAGCAGGACAAAACTTTCACCACACACTGAGGCACTGGCACATGTGCACACACACTGAGGCACATGCAAACATACATGCACACATTTTCTCCTGGCCCTAAGAGATTCCCTCCATTTTCTAATCATCTTACTTCATTTTAGATGGTCTCTTCACATCTCACTTCTCTTCTATTGGCTCCCAATTTTTTAACAAACAGAAATCAGTCAGATTCCTAGTCGGTAATCACTGTGTCTAAAGTGATTAGGATACCTGTCCCCTGCTCCTGTGCCTACTCCCTAACTGCTCAGACTTCCATTTCCTTGTATATAAAGTGGGAATGTTAGAAGAAGATATTCTAAGACATCTGAGTCCTTTATTTTAATAAAAATGTGCTGACTTTTATAGTGTGTTAGGCACTGTGTTGTGACCTAAAACAAGTAATAAAAACAGTTCTAAGACCTAAAGATAGGTGGTGTGGGTCAGTGGAAAGAGACAGTCCTCTGGCCTCAGACTCTGTCCTTAGGAGCTATGTGATCTTAGACAAGGTAATTAGTCTTTCTGGGCCCATTTCCTCATGAGGAAAATGAGAGTAGTGTATTCCTGACAGTTTTGTGGAAACAGCAAAGGAAAAGCAGCCATATGATGCACAGCTTGAACCAGCCAGGACCTGGTACCTGAGCCCCTCATCCTCACCCTCTGCTCCCTGCAAAAAGCCTCAATTAGAGGTCTGCTGAAGGCACTATGGGACACAGAGTGCCTACATCATTAGACCTCCAGTTCTTCCATTTGCTGTTTTCTTCCTGAAATCTTCCTCTTCCCCACTCCACCTTCACAGAAATGGTGCCCACTTACCCCTCAGTTATGACCTTAGCCTCCTTCATGAGTTCTCAGAGCACCCATTGCTCACACCCATCACACCAGCTGCACTATCCTTGCCTGTTAGCCTGTCTCCTTCCTGTCCTGAACTGAACTCTAATTCCTTGAAGGTGGAATTGGATCTCCTTCAGAAGCTTATTCTCAGCCTGCAGCAGAAAGTTCTTAGTATAAACTCTGTAAGATCTCAACAAAGTACCGAATGCATGCACAAATGACTGACCAACATGAGTGAGAAGAGTAGACGAACATGAAGGGAGAAGGATTGCTCAACCTAATAACATGGCTACTTATTCATCATACTTTTTGTTACATCCAGTACAGGTGGGGATGAAATTATACACCTATATTTATACTACAACTATGAGGGATTAAACTGAAATGTACGTTAAATATTAATTGAATATTGTCATTCCACTCTTTCATCTGTGTGGCCAACCAGGGACAAAGTGGAGAAGGAAGATTGTGGATGTGATATTCCATCATGGGAATGTTGATAAATACAAGAGAGAATCTGTACACAGGAAACACCCTTTTTCTGAATGGATTACTCCAGAGGATCACTCTGGGGAGTAGCTGTTAGTAACCCTCTTCAGATTCCAACCTCAGGGGTGCAGGTCTCCCTGGTCAGAGAAGCCAACCATGAAAAATACACAGGAAATAAATTCTAGAGAAAAAAAATTTACAATAATAATGCCTGGGCCAGGCATGGTAACTCATGCCTGTAATCCCAGCACTTTGGGATTGCTTGAGAGAGAGAGAGAATTGCTTGAGGCCAGGAGTTTGAGACAAATTTGGACAATATAACAAGACCCCATCTCTACAAAAAAAAAAAAAATTTTTATTTTTTTTTGTAATTAGCTGGGTGTGGTGCAGGCATTTGTAGCTCTAGCTATTCCAGAGGCTGAGGCAGGAGGATTGCTTGAGCCCAGACTTCAAGGCTGCTGTGAGCTATGAATGCACCACTATATTCTAGCCCGGGCGACAGAGTGAGATGCTGTCTCTAAAAAAATTAAAATATAAGTAAATAAATAAATTGCCTGATTTTTTCCTGCATAATCAAGAGATGAAAAAAGACAATTGTAGCAGCACGTGGGGCTTTAAACAGATTTTATGCCCTAAGAGGGTGCTCTTATCTTTTCAGAATATTGCAATGGATTCATACCAAGTACAAATTTCTCAAGGTATAAAGGTGAACATTAAAAACAAGTCCCTGCTACTGTCATTTGATTTATACTAGTAGCTATTTCAGTTATTCTTCTCAAACATAAGAATGTTAATCCTTGCCCTGAGTCCAAGAGCAGACTCATCCTTGAAAATGAAAACCAAACAACTAACTTGTAAAGTGGAGAGAGCAGAATTGCAGATTACAAACCAAACTCATTCCTGCATACTTACTAGTGGCCTCAAGGTCTTCCCCATCCAGACATCTGGTATCTGAGGTGCAGAGCCAGGTTAGGCATTGCTCTCTACCAGGGTCATAGTTAATGACTGTTGTGACAGAGACAGGGACATGGTGTCAGGTGCCAAGGGGACATCTGACATAGCCTTGAAGGAGTCAGATGGTGTCCCAATGAGCTAAAGCCTGAGCTGGGTCTCCATGGACAAAATGGGCTACTGCCACAGAGATGTGTCCAGAAAAGCATAATTTAGGTATAAGCATATTATATCATGGTCTGTATGGGAAGCTGCCAGTTCAGCATGACTGGATGGTAGTAGAAATTGCTGAATAACAGAATGAGGCCAGATACTGGATAGTGATTAGATCTTTGGCCCAAGGCCATATGTGTGGACTACGTGGCACAGATCTGTGGCAGACTCCAGCTTGGGTCTTTTCAGGGCCACAAGACAATATCATTGAGGAATTTACCTAATGTTGACAAAGTTGGATCTTCAATTCAGAAAGGGTACTCAAGCAGCAGTAGGAGGACAGCTAGAAAGTGATGAGGAAAGCCAGAAACTACATCTGTGGTGGCGATGGCCAGACCTCAGGCTGAAGGTGGTATGGTCCAGGCTCAGAGAAGGTACAGTGAGAATAGAGGAGTGGTTATTAAGGACTTGGGAATTGTGGAATATGGGGTGTGATGGATGCTACCCAGGCCCCTGGCTTGAGCACCAGGGATGGTGGTGATTTCTCTTTGGGGAACTAGGAGGTGACTGTGGAATGTTTGTTGAGCTGGTGCTCCAGAGACTATACTAGGGAAGTAGATAGGCATCACTAGCTTTGGACAGGAAGAAAAGTCACATGACAAGCTGAGATCAACATGGAGAACATGCAGATGGAAAAATGGGCCTTCTTGTGGAAATAGAAAACATAAATTAATACTGGTCCCAGCTCATAGTAAAGTAGAAGGCCAAGGAAGCAAAAGCAGTGAAGATTCTGGCAAGATTAGTTGCTGTGATGAATGGCGAGGTCTGGGTTGGATGTAACATAAAGTGAAGGCAGAAAGGAGTGGCAGATTGGGAGCAGTGATGAAGGGGACTGATAGGGTAAGGTGTTTGTAAGAAAAAAGGAACATGGAATCAATGATAGTCAGAGCACCACTGGGGGAGAGTAAACTCTCAGAGAAGAGTGTCTCCACATGACATTTACCTTGGACATAATATTCTCCTTACTTATTCAGCAAACATAAATAAAGTTAACTTAATTTTCAGGTTTGGAAAAGGCCAATGCAATGCCTTCCCCACAGATCATTAAAATCTATCTTCCAATGCAAGGGCCAAGATGGCAGACTAAAAGCAGGCTGCACGATGCTGCTCCCATGAGAAGATCAAAAGTGGCCAACAGATAATCACCTTTGGATCAATTGTCTAAGCAAGAGCTCTGGGAATCCACAGAAAGGAGGCAGGAGTGAAGCACAGCAGACAGGAGTGGAACGACCCACTCCACAGGACTGAAGGTACTCAGGGAAGGTGCTAATATGAGGGAAAGGGACAGAGGAGAGAACCCCAGGCTCCCCGCTTCCCCTGAGGATATTCAACAGGAGCAGGAGGAAAGCCCCTCCTTCCACTGCTACAGGCCTCTCTACTGATACAGGGGTCTGATTGGAGGCTACGTAGCTGGGTTGCCCAGAAAGAAGGGATGACTGGCTTGAGACCCCTGGGTGCTGAGTCTGGCATCATTGTTACACGCCAACCCCAGAATGCTACTTTTGCCCAAAGAACAGATTTTTTGACTACTGCCTCCCCTTCTCCCGCCAGGTGGTGGAAGAGTAAGAAATCCCAAATGTGCCCTGTGGGCAGGTGATGTGCACCCCTGCCATGACCCCAACCAGGGGTAAGGCCCCTTGTTGGAGCAGAAGACTACAGGCATTGTACCACATTGTGTCCACTGCTGTGGCCTGGACAACACTGCTTAATCACATGGACCCATGCAGGACTATATGCCCGTAGTCCTCAGTGCTTACTGCCCACTGCTGGGAAAACTAGACCACTGCCATCACCACTGCCTAAAAAGCCCCAAGTAAGACAAAAGCCAACGCAATCACAGCCTTTGTATTGTGCTTATTGCACTCCATTAACCCATGCCATCCTGCACCCTGCATGTGCCCTGCTTCACCTACACACCCCGCCTGCAGCTAAAACATGAGCCTCAGACCTTACAGTCCTGCTCCATCACATACAGGACCCTGCCCCATGGTCTACTCTGTCTAGGGAGTCCCATTCCATGTTCTAAGTGAGATGTGACCCACTAGCCCACTCAGCACCAGTGACCCACTGTGTCCCACACCCCTTGGGTCTAGGGGACCACTATGCTTTGCATCTAGCATAGCACCTGCTACGCTCATCACTGCATCTTCTTTGGACCTTGCCCTCCACACGTGCCTGGTACCTTGGCTGCCCAGACCTGCATAAGTGTGCATTATGCCCAGTGGACCGCCTCAATCCCACATGCATGCCCTACCACAATAGCCCAGTGACAACCACAGGGGAACAGGGCAGATGCAGCAGGGCAGTAGCATTAAAAACTCACAGTGCATCCACCCACCTCCTGCCTGGTCAATCTTCCAGAGTAGGACATGAGCATACCACCCAAGATACTCGTGCCTTCACCAAACAAAAGAGTCCCCAACAGAGGATAACTGGCATACCAGATGTGCTACCTGTTTTGAACTAAAAGAAGTGGCTCCAGAAGGAACCAGCATAAATACTCCAAGAATGTGAAAATACAGGCTGTCTCACTCAATACCCCCAAAGGATCAAAATAGTTTTCCAGTAATGAACTCCAACAACAGGAACTTGTTGAAACCAAAAATACAATTCAGGACATGAAAAAAATTCACTAAACAGAAAGATAATAGTAGAAAAGAGATAACAGAACTAAATGAAAAAGTCATTTAGGGAATTTCCAAATACATCAAAAATCTTTAACAACAGACTAAATGAACCACAAGAAATAATTTCATAGTTTGAAGATGAGGATATCAAAGTAACCTAGTCAGTAAAAAATACAGAAAAAAGAGCAAAGAAAAATGAACAAGAAATACAGAATTATTAGGAATCTGGTGGGATTATACCTGCAGTGCATCTTACAAGGGTACATGTGAAACTTAGTAAATGTAGAATATAAATGTCTTAACACAAAACTAGGAAAATGCCAGGAAGGCTATGTTAACCAGTGCGATTAAAATGTATAAAACAGTCTATAAAAAAAGTTTATGGAGCCCACTATCACATTAATGTACACAGGTATGTTTTATTAATTTAAAAAAATGTTTATAACATAAGAATTACAGAGATAAGGGGGCACCTGTGGCTCAGTGAGTGGCACTGGCATCATTTACTGAGGGTGCTGGGTTCAAACCCAGCCCTGGCCAAACTGCAACAACAAAAAAAATTTCCAAGTGTTGTGATGAGTGCCTTTATTTTCAGCTACTGAGGAATCTGAGCTGAGAGTAGCCTAGGCCCAGAAGCTGAAGATTGCTATGAGCTACGATGCCATTGCACTCTACAGAGGGTGACAAAGTGAGACTTTGTTTCAAAAAAAAAAAAAAGAATTTCTGATATAGAGCATGAGAGAGACATTTAACCCTATATCCCTGCTTACTACCGATTATCATGAATTGACCTGGAAGGCACAGTGTTCCATTCTAACAAAGTTGTCATTTTATTTTTCAGTGAGACACTTTGTGACTCCTTTCTTCTGGGTAGAGGGCTGTGACATCATCATAGCATATCACAATCTTAAAGTCCTGGGCTAAACCTCCTGACAATCTAGGAGGCCTCAGCCTCCTGACAATTTAGGAGTCCAGGTGACCACCACAGTGCACACTTACTTTGGATCACCCAATTCTGCCTCCCTCTGCCTCCCAGAATGTTAGAATTACAGGTGTGAGTTGCCACTTCAGACCATGAAATTTGAATATTTTTGAAACCATGTTTTTTTGTCAAATTTTGAGACTTCATTACTGTCATCATAAAACTTTAGTATGTAATACCAAGTAAAAGGACTCCTAAAGGCCCCTAACGGTCTCAGCCTGAGTCCCCACATTTCTCAAACATGACCCCCAGGAAAATCTGAAAACATGTTTGAGAATAGAATAAGGAAGTTCCCTGAGTTCTCAAAAACTTCTATCCACAGGTAAAACAATGGTTAAAGCTTACTACACCAATGTTTCCCAAGGTATTTTGTCTTGGTGCCCACTGCCACAATGTAACCCCCTGAACCAACTCAATGTAACCCTGCCCCAGGATACCCCCTGAGCCAACTAACTGCCGTGTTCTGCTTCTCTATTCACTTTCCAGCTTGCCAACACAGCACAAAAATAGTATAAAAATCAGCCTGCTCCTTCTTTCTGGGTTGTATGTTTTGGGCAGAAGTCTCAAGCACAGGTGTAATAAGTCACCACAGTCCCCTGCACAGGGGTACTAAATCACCATATGATTTATACCTAGAATGGGGTCTGAGTATTTCTTACAGGTGGCTTTGTGTACAACAATGAGTACAACGGAAGGTACAGTCCAGTCAGTTGGATTGTCTGAGTTTCTGAATTGGATCCAAGCCTGAATACTATTGAGATCCATATCCCTGAGGAACAAAAAATGGCTTGATGTTTTAAAGGTCACTGTACTTCCAGCTGAGTAAATAGGTTCACTTGATCATAACACTTGAACATTGCTGTCTGTTATTATTCCATGGTACTTCACCGAGGGAAACAAAATGAGACTCTATCTCAATACATAAATGAAGAAACACATTGGTAGGCAAATTACCTCTCATTTTTACTTTTAATGGAAGATCTAGAGATGAATTTTTACCCCTAAATTAGATGTAAACTACCAAAGTTATTCTCAAATAGGGAAATTGTGTTCCTGAAGCTTGTATAAGTCAAGTCGTTGGATTTTACATAGCTGTAACCCTTTGATATCTTTGATTTTTGTAGTCACTCTAAATTACCCACATAGTGAATTCTTGACTTCAATTAGGCTTTTTATATAACACTAAAATACTCAGAGTACACAGTCCACTCCTTATCTTGGGGTCCATCAATCTTGGCCAGTATTCCCTTGCTCCCATCAGTCAGAGACCAAGGACCA
>CAUYPK010159382.1:0-52544 GCA_963574355.1 Loris lydekkerianus | reverse complement strand
ATGTGGGCTACTCTTACTGGGGTTAGGTGGTATCTCAGAGTAGTTTTGATTTGCATTTCTCTGATGATTAAGGATGATGAGCTTTTTTTCATGTGTTTGTAGATTTTGCGTCTGTCTTCTTCAGAGAAATTTCTCTTTAAGTCCCTTGCCCACCTGGAAATGGGGCCATGTGTTCTTGAGCATCTGATACTTTGTTACCTCATAGTCCATAGTCCCTGGATAGGGACTGAGCCTTGCTTTCTGCATCTGTAACCCAGAGTCTTCTGGGTAAAATATACCATCCCCTAATCCTTGACCACAGTTGTGAGACAGCAGATCTCTTGGAAGGGGATTTACCCAAGGGAGTTTGTGGTAAGGCTCAACCCACAGGGCACTTGTTTAAGTAAGGTGTTTTCATTCCAAAATCAGTCAAGTGGCCTGAATCAGTTCTTGTCTCTCTGAGGGTGACGTCTAGAAGAGGGACCACCAGAGATATCTGGGCAGGGGTATAGCATCCCTCCAGAGCCACAGGGGGCACAGAGGAGGGAGCAGTGTTGTAACCTCTGAGTCGTGGGGAAGGGCCTTCTGGGCAGAGCTCAGGCACGTGCAGAGTTTATGTGAACACGTGTGGTTCTAGCTACGGAACAGGCTCCTGTGGATGTGGTGTGGGGATTTTTGTTGCTAGTAATTGTGAAAGGGAAACAAACAGGTCACTATAAGAACAACAAGTTGTTGGTGGTGTAAGCCACCTCCCTTCTTTCCTGGACTGTGGTCCTAGCCTCCCCAGCTGTTCTGTCTCTCCCACAGTCTATTCACCAACTATAGCTCGAGATGTCCTATTAAAATCTAGGGTACAAGACAGTCCTTAGGGAGAAGCCAGCCAGGCCCTGGGCCATCACCCCTCTTCCTTATCGCTTTTCTGCCAGTGCCTGCCCTTGGCTTCCTGGGCCCTCTCAGGTGATTCATACCACCTTCCCAGTGAAGTCCTGACTGTCTCAACCTCTCTGTTTACTTTTTCAGCGTGGCTCTTTCCATTTGGTGTTTCTACTTATTTATTGCCTGTCTCCATTCTGTACAGGGTTAGCTCCATGTGAAGGAGAGTTGTTGGCTATATCACCAGCACCTAGAACAGAGCCTGGTCAGTAATTATCTGATGGATGGATGTGTGAGTGAGGGCTTGGTATTGCAGGCGAAGGTGTGGGAGAAGCAGCATTGTAGGGTGCCCAGTGGTTGCAGTCTGGGTGTCTGTGTTGCTAATACCAGATAGACCCACTTTGGAGAAGCACCAGGGTTCTGAGAAGTCTGGAGCACCGGCTAGTGGAGCTGGGCCAGGCGGGGTTGAGGTCAGTAACTTGCCGCCTTAGCTGGGGCTTTGCTCTTGATCGTGTCTCATCTGCTCCTTGTTCCCTTCCTCTTCATGTGTCTGGAGGGTCAGCGTGTTGTCAGGAGCCCCTCGGGGGTCAGAGCCAGCTGACACAGGAACTTGGATGTCTGAGTCACACCCCTTCTGTTCTTGGGTGCTCACATGCTTTCCATCAGAACCTTCCTGGGCCACCACCGTGTGCTTCACCTGTCACTCACTACAGAACTGGCTGTGTCAGGCTCAGTGATAAACCTGTACACACGTGATCTCATGTGGGGAAGCCTCTCTGGGAGGCTAAGCAGCCAGGCTGCTTAGGGCTCCACCAAAGAGGAGGCCTAGCTGGGACAGTCACCCACTGGGCGTCTGCACACTTTTTCCTGGGACTGCCCGTCAGCTGGCGTCTGTGGGGTTCAGACCACAGGGCCTCAGAGCAGAGCACTGCTCCTCAGCTCAGGGTCTGGCAGCCACAGTGCCTGCTGGCACTCGGGGCTGCTTCCTGTCTGCTCGTCCCAAAGCTGCAGCCGCTGCCAGGACTCAGGGCCAAGCAAGGGGCCAGGCAGAGCTCCCAGCCGAGCTTGGTGGGCTGTGGGGGGGTGCGGGTGGGAAGCCTCAGAGCCACGTGGCTCGTGGGCACTGGGCACTGGGCAATGGGAACTTGAAGTGGCTGCTGGCTTGGCAAGGTCCCCAACTCAGGCTGGGCTGGGCTGGGGAGGGGGGTTTGCAGCAGAGGGTAAGATGGTGGGAGCCCTGCTCTGCCTCTGGGGGATAGGGTGGGGGTGGAAATAAAGAGCCACCACCCCTCCTGTAAAAACATTTACCAAGGTTCTAAGGACCTGTGAGGCTCTGTTTTCCAAAGTGCTAGAGGACAGAGCCAGTCATCGCCTTCCTCATCAATATTAGCAAAGAGGGACTGCTAATAACTGCTCATTCTCTGCACTGTGGACTCCCAGCTTCAGTGGCTTTGACAGCATTGACTTGCCCTTGGCCGCTCAGCAGGAGGTGCTCTTTGCGGGGAGGAGGGGGTTAGGTTCTCAGCAGCCCCTAAGGCACAGATCACGGTGGTCTAGATGGCCTTGGTCACGATGTAAGAGGTGTGCTGTGACCCAGCCTGGCCTTCCCTGGTCCTGGCCCCCTGTTTAGGGCACGTACTTATTGCCCACTCCTTTTCTCTCTTTCTTGCCCATTTCCTGCATTATGATGAACTAATTCTGGTTGAAAAACCCCATGCTGCTACTGCTCTGTGTGTGAAACAGGATGATCACTTAAACATTCCCTTTGGTGCCATTCCCTGCTTGGAAACTTCCAGCATTTAGCTGAGTGTTTCTCAGCCCTAGCTGCACATCAGTATCACCTAGGCAGCTTTGAGAATGTACTGACGCTTGAGCCCCATCCATGGAAATTTGGGTGTGGTCAGGGCAGCAGTAGCTTTGCACAAAGCCCAAGTGATTCTAATGGGCATCTGGAAGCAAGGACTACTGACACCCATCCTGGAGGGTCTACTGTGGGCCTCGGTACACTTTTGAGAAGCTGGCATCAGCTCACTGGGGACCAGGACAGCCAGGTGGAGGAGGGGAAAAAAGGAGAACACCACCACCCTGCTCTGGGCCATTCTCCCGAAGGGGCATTTCCCACTCTTTATGTCATTTCATCTTCCCAGTAACTCTCTGTGGAAACCGAGACTTGGAGCGGGCCTGTGCCAGGCAGCTGGGCAGGGCCCACTGGGATGGAGTCCCAGTGTTCTTTCCCTACGGTAGCCTGACACCACCCAGCAGGAAGGTGGGATGATAGCAAAGGAGGGTTACGTGGTGTTTTTTTTTTTTTCTGTTTTTAAAAACTTTGTCTTAGGAAATGGGAGTTACACCTATCACCTGCTCATAATTGGGAGTTATACCTATTACCAGATGTGCAGAATGGGCTTGCCTTTTGAGATAAGGAAATCATAGAAAAGTTAGAAAATACATAAATGTTTAAAGAGCAGGGAATTGCCTACCGTTCTGCCACCCAGAGGCAACTCCCTGACAGCTGGGTCCATTTCTTCCCAATCTTTCATCTGCTTGTAATCTTTTTCACCTTTACAATCACCTTCTATCAGTCTCCTTTTGGGGGGTAAAGACTTTTACCCTTAGGATTCTCAACCCCTGGGATTTTTTCCCCCACAGGGATTCTTGCTTACAGGTAGGGCATCTGAGCAGGTCAAAGCCAGGCCCTGGCAGCAGAGACAGGAGGTAGTTACAGATAGACCTTCCTGTAGTTCTAGAATGTTTGAACCCAAGCACTCTTCAGCTCTAGGGTCTCTGCATTTATCCGCCACACCCACCATATTGCTTATCCCCTGAGAAGGATTCTGACTGCAAATGGCCTGAGCCCAGCAAGACCTCAGTGACCTTTCACCTGGCGCCTCCCAGGGTGTGGGGCCTGGGAACTGAGGCCAGTGGTCATCCCGGATAATTACTTCCAAATGGTGGAAGCCTTCTGCTTCCTGGTATTCCTTTGAGCCTTTGGCCTGTTCTGGGAGGTCTGATGCTGCTTGGTGTGGGGCGTGGCATAGTGAGCCAGTTGAGGACAAGCTTGGAAGGTTTCAGTTCTATCTCCTATGGCCCCTTCCTCCTGCCTGTCTCCAAGGCTGCCATTCAGTCAGAATCAGCTTTCAGAGTTTCTTTGGCTTGAGCTGAGGACTTGGCAGCCCCAGCCTCCAGCCTCGCTCTGTGGCTTGGGGCTTGCACATCGGGTTTGAATTATATGAAATCTCAGCATCATCAGCAGGCTTTCATCCTAGCCACGCTGACTCTCGCTTCCGTGACAGCGGGCAGCCTGTGTGCGGCGTGTGTGTCATCTCTGTGCACGAGTGTCTGCTGGGACACGTCTTGTCTTTGTGCGTCATCTCCATGCCTGCGTGCATGTTGTCTTCTTTTTTTAAACCATTGTTGAGATATAATTGACGTACCATGCAGTCCACCCATTTAAAGTATACAATTCAATGGTTTTAAGAATTATATTCACAGGCATATACAATCATCTCCATAGTCAATTTTAGAACATTTTCATCACCTCAAAAAGAGACTATGTGGGCGGCGCCTGTGGCTCAGTGGATAGGGCGCTGGCCCCATATACTGAGGGTGGCGGGTTTGAACCCGGCCTTGGCCAAACTGCAACAAAAAATAGCCAGGCGTTGTGGCCGGCGCCTGTAGTCGCAGCTACTCAGGAGGCTGAGGCAAGAGAATTGCCTAAGCCCAGAGGTTGGAGGTTGCTGTGAGCTGTGATGCCACGGCACTCTACCAAGGGTGACAAAGTGAAACTCTGTCTCAAAAAAAAAAAAAAAAAGAGACCCTATACCTTCTGCCCATCAGCTCCTAATTCAACATCACCCCAGCCCTTGGCAACCATGAATCTACTCTCAGTCTCTCGATTTGCCTCTTCTGGACATTTTATATTAATGGAATCATAGAATGCATGACCTTTGTCTGGCTTCTTTCACTTGGCATAATGTTTTAAAGTTTCATTTTGTAGCAGGTACCAGTGTGTCATTCCTTTTTATTTATCGCCGCCGCCGGGGATGCTATGCCTTCCAGCGCCACAGAAAAGAACCAGGCTGGACATAGATTGAAGCACTAGCTTGCAAGAGGTGGGCTGACTAGAGTGCAGGAGAGCCCTGAGCCCCCTCCACAACGGCTATTTATTAAGCTTATACACAACAGGTGGGGAGAGTTCAGGTAATTACACAGGAGGGCTGCATGCGTAAGGATCGCCATGTGCTCTTTCCTCACGTGCTCTTTCCCCACGACCCCCAAGAAGAAGCACCAAGCATCAATATTTAACATGTGCCTTCTAACAAGTGACCGATCTTATCTCATTTCGGAACACTGAGTTACTTGGGGGATTACCCCTAAGTCACAACACATCTCTAGGCTTGCCAGGAGACTGTTCTGTTCTCAGCATTTCCTTTTAATGTGATAAGAATCAGTAACTGTCCTTGCAAGCATGGTGTCCATTCCTCTACATTTATGGCCAAATAATATCCCATTGTTTGGATACACATGTCTTGTTTATTCATTCATCCATTGGTAGGCATGTAGCTTGTGTCCATCTTTTGACTACCATGAATAATGCTGTGAACATTCGTGTACAGGTTTCTCTGGGACATACACTTTCTTTCTCTTGGATGTTTCTCTAACAGTGGGATTGCTGGATCATCTAGCAACTCTGTTTGATCATTTGAGGAATGGCCAGACTATTTTCAAAGTGGCGTCCCATTGTCCATTCCCACCAGCAGTGTGTGAGGTTCCACTTTCTCCACATCCTTGCCACACTTGTTGTCATCTGTCTTTCTGATTTAAGCCATTTTATTTCATGGGGGTTTTGATTTGCATTTCTTTGATGACTAAGGATACTGAATATCTTTTCATGTGCTTAGCAGCCATTTGTGTATCTTCCTTAGAGAAATGTCTATTTAGATCTTTTGGCCATTTTTAAATTGGGTTGTCTTTTAATTGTCAAGTTGTAAGAGTTCTTTACATGTTCCTCATTCTAAGTCCTTTATCAGGAGAGCAGAGACTGGCTGGTCTCTCGTGGCTTTTTGCACCCCACACCCTACCCTCACCCGGCCTAGCATGCTGTTCACACTTCATGAAAACATAAGGACAAGTTGAGGGAGGAGAGGATCTGAGCCACCTTGAAGAGTCCTACCTGGAGCAGTGGTGGAAGGGAGTGGGAGTGTTCAGGGTGGGGCCACTCCTTTTTCCTAGAATGAGTCAGAGACAACCACCCGGGCAGGATGACCCTTTGGAACAGTGGTTCTCAACCTTCCTAATGCCACAGCCCTTTAATATAGTTCCCGTGGGTCATGACCCACAGGCTGGGAACTGCTGCTTTAAGGGAATGTCCCCTGCGGGTTACTTTGAGTGCTACTTTCAGCTAAACTAACTGAGCCACCAGAGCTTGGCAGCCTTGAAAAGACCCAGCTCTCTGATACTACCCTTCTCCCTCTATTTTTGGCTTGAGCAACTAGAGAAAAGGTAGTGCCATTGCTGAGATGAGGAAGACAGTGGGAAGAGTAGGTATGGGCCGCGAAGTCTTTAAAGTTTGAAATGTCCAGTGGAAACCCTGGTATCTATCAAGGAGGCTGCCTTGATCATTCCTTATGATCGCATAAGGAACTCCAGGAGGAGTGAGGGCTGGGGATATGATTTGGGAGGTATCTGTAATCACAGCATTTAAAGGCATGGAATGGGGAATGCCCAGGGACAGCATATGGTTGGAGGGGCTGAGTGAGACCAAGACAAACAAGTGACTGCTGGCTCTGGCCACATGGCAGTAACAGGTGAACAGTTTGCAGTGATGGCTCCAGAGGCCATTTGGGGTGAGTAGAGCAGGAGCCATGTGGCACAGAGGCAGTGAGTATGGACCAGCTTCCTGCTGATGAAAGTAGGACCTGGGGCTGTGGTTACACAGGGATAGGAGGGAGGGAGTTCTGAAGATGAGAGATGCTGATGGGGGCCGTCTCGTGGGGAGGGAGAGCACAGAGCTGCTGGGAAGAGCAGTACTAGTTGGAGGAGCTGAGTCCTCAGGGAGGCGACAGGAGATGATCCTGAGCACGGGATCAGGGGAGCCTTGTCATACAGGCTGGGGTGGGGCAGTGCTGGGAGTCTGAGCTATTTGGGAGAACCAGAACGCAGACTAATGGGGAAGTGCAGCAGAACCCCAAGATGGCTCACCTGGTGTGAGCACCTCTGTGCTAAAATGGAACAGGTGGATGGTTGGAGAAAACCAGGGCTGCAGGGAAGAGAAACTTCTGTGGGATAGCAAGATTGAGGGAAAGGGAATGAGAAAGTGCATGTAGACAGAGTCTCACCTGGTGAGAGGTGAGGGAATGAGGGAATCAGGACTTGGAGGTTTTTTTGTTTTTTGAGACAGAGCCTCAAGCTGTTGCCCTGAGTAGAGTGCTGTGGTGTCACAGCTCACAGCAACCTCCAACTCCTGGGCTTAAGTGATTCTCCTGCTTCAGCCTCCCAAGTAGCTTGGACTACAGGCGCCCGCCACAACGCCCGGCTATTTTTGTTTGTAGTTGTCATTGTTTTTGGCAGGCCCAGCTGGATTCAAACCTGCCAGCTCTGGTGCCTTAGCCACTTGAGTTACAGGCGCTGAGCCAGGCCTTGGAGGTCTTGATGAAGTTCAATGAGAGCTGGAGCCAGGTGTCAGTGTTAGGTGAGCAGGGCAGTTGGGGAAGGGAAGGAGCTGCCTTAAGTGAGGTTGTAGCAGGTTGAAGCCGTCCATGGTCCAGAAGGGAGTTGGGGAGCATGCATGCAGACACAGGTGGCTATGTTGGGGAAGAACAAGCCACCCCTTGAGAACCTGGTGGAAGTTTTTTCTGATCCTTGTGTAGCACCCCAGCCTCTAGCTGCTGGGTTTTCTTCTGTTTCCTACAGTGGAACAATTTCAAGCTGGATTTGCTGGACGCCTAGAACCTGAGACAGCATTGCTGGCCAAGGGTTGTCTGTGGCAGTAAAACCCTGGTGATGGAATTTCCAGAACCAGTTCAATTCTGAGCATGCACTCTCCATGTGAGGTGGTGGGCTGGTCGACTGGGCTCTGCTTCTTTCTGCCCTGTGGAGGCCCCGGGGGGGCCAGCCTTGGAAGGAGAAAGAAGAGGGTTCTTCGGAGGGCTTGCCTCTCAGCTGGCTCCACTGGAGCTGCCATCTTGCAGGGGTGCCTCCTTCTGGGCATTCAGTGAATGTTACAAATCTAAAGAGGCAGCAAAGAGCTCAGGACCCCCTTTCCCAGAAGACCTGCAGCTGTCTTCTCAGGCCATGCCATGTGCACCTGCCCTGACCCCAGCTCATCATCCTCATCGCCTCTGTACTCAGCATGCCAGAGCCTGTCTGTGCCTAAGCTCGGCCTTCCCCTCTGCTTGAGAACACGTTTTCTAGTCCTTGGGCCTTTCTTCTGTGGTCTTCTTGGAGGTCTGCTTGTTAGCTGAGTGTACCTTTGGCCACATGCACATATGTGCAATTTGAGAATAAACACATTTCTATATATACAAACACATAGACATATAACGTCAAAATAATTTGGCACTGCTGAAATAGTAGGACCTCACCCTGATAATAGACAGCTACCAGTGACCAACTGAACTTGCACATTATGGCCTGTGGTAGGGCACAGGGTGATTTCTAAGCCAGCAGTCCTCCCCAGCTGTCCCTTAACTGTCTTCTTCAGGTAAGTACAGAGACTTGGGGGCTTCCCTTGAGGATTGGAAAACCTCAGCATGGGGGAGGCCTCTGGATGAAGAGGCAGCAGAAGGCATCACCTTGACAACAAAAACGATGCCACTAGCCACGCTGGAAAATTCAAACAGTCCTTCCTCCCCCCCCATATCCTAGTAACCCACATACCTCCCAGGAAAGGCACATCAGAAGCAGCCACATTAAAACTTTTTTTTTTTTTTTTTTTTTGCAGTTTTTGGCCGGTGCCAGGTTTGAATCCACCACCTCCAGTATATGGGGCCGGCACTCTACTCCAATTTGTATAAATAATCAACACATTGAATCCCATAGTGGTATAAATGTATTCATGATCTATCTACAAATGACTTAATAAAAAAAAAAGAAGCAGCCACATTAAAGGGGGTTTGCAGCATGGCTGAGGAGGGTCACACCTGTGCCTTGGAGAGTTTCCATTTGGAGAAACTGGCCGAGGACCTACGTGGTTGAATGTAATCAGCGATTCTCTGTTGTGTTTTTATTATGTGAAGAACTTTCGAGGACACATTTCCTACTTATTTACTGTTTGCAAAAGAATAAGATATGGGTAGAAATAGGCATGGCTGACATTTATTTTCTTGCCTACAGGATTTATCCCCCACTTTCTTGATTTTCTTATACAAAAATGTGAGTTGCCTTTAGTACTTTAAAATTAGCTACCACTTTTCAGAAATATAAACATCTCATAAATTGAGAGACGGGAGTAATTTAGTGAGGAGGCAGAGAGCCAGAAGGTTTTCATTGCTGGGCTGTATGCCCTGTGTGGTGCCTGGAACTTGGACCAGACCTTTTGTCAGGCAGATGGGGAAACTGAGGTCCTCAGGGAAGGGACTGGGTCCATCCTGCTTCCTCCTGATCTGGTGGCCTTCCTGTCCTTGCTCCGGGAGAAGGGTCTCCAAGGCCCAGGGGGAGCTCAGATCTGGACAAGAACCACCTGTCAAAGCCTGGGTATGATGCATAAGACATCACAAGGACAAGGGGAGTCTCTAGGGAGGTTCTGCCCTTTATTCCTATGGGGCGATGGAATCCACAATCACAGAGAAATTTAGAAACTTATTTCCCACTTGCATATTACAGGGCTTGGGTCTCTCTTTTATCTTAAGTAGTTAATGTGGAGGCAGAGTGGAGGGGGCTGGGAGAAACAGATTTTTTTAACCCTTCCTTGGGGAGAACCCTGAGGGTGTGGAGGCTGGACCAGACCCAGGACCTCGGGCTCTTCTTCTGGTGGAGAAGAGCTGAGGGCTGATGGGGATGGTTTGTGTGGGGCTGAGACTCTCTGTAGGCTGAGGGGCAGGGTCACCTGGGGAGTGGGAGGGGACCATTTCCCTGGGAGCTGTGCGGTCTTTGCTGTTCTCTCTTCTGTGGTGGGAAGGCCCTGATTGCATGGGAGGGTCTTGTGCAGAGATAGGAAGTGAGTGTCCTTGCTCTGCAAGGTCAGACCAGACCAGAGGCCCAGGGATTTTCAGATGTAGGAAAGGAGCATTTCCTTGCTGCAAGTGTCCCCCGAAGGCAGAAACAGGCCCACGGACGACCCGAGGTGATCTAGCATTTGGCTATGAGCAGGCAGAGCTGGGCTCCAGTTCTAGTGCCAGCACTCACTGGTTGGATGACTTTGGGAAAATTACTTAACCTTTCTGTGCCTCCATTTCCTCATCCATGAAATGGATCTAATACTAGTGCCTACCTTACAGGGCGGTAAAGATGAAATAAGATGACATACATAATTGTAAGTGGCAGGTACTGTTACTAATAATAACAATGATGGGCCAGGTGTGGTGGCTCAATCCTGTAACCCTAGCACTATGGGAGACTGAGGCAGGAGGGTTACTTGAGCTCAGGAGTTTGAGACCAGCTTAAGCAGGAGTGAGACCCCAACTCTACTAAAAATAGAAAAATTAGCTGGGCATTGTGGTGGGCACCTGTAGTCTCAGCTATCTGGGAGGCTGAGGCAGGAGAATTCCTTGAGGCCAGGAGTTGGAGGTTGCAACGAACGATGATGAAGCCTCTGTGCTCTACCTGGTGTGATAGAGTTTAGACCCATCTCCAAAACCAAACCCAAAAAACAATAGCAATAACAATAAAACAACAATAATAAAACTGTTTATAAAAGATGGAGTGTAGGGAAGTGTTTCAACACAATAAAATGTTAGGAATGTCCCTACATTGAATATGTTACACCTTAGGGAGGGAGCTCTCTGTCACTGGAGGCATTCAAGCAAAAGGTAGAGGTGCCCTTAACTAGGGATATTGTTAGTGTATGAAGCCTCAGACTGCATCACACACAATGACTGTGAAACGCTTATGGTCCATGATTGTGGGCTGGAAGGCGATGACTTGTAGTCAGGCCCTAGACCAGCTGGGTCATTCTGGAAGCTGCTTCCCTCAGATGAGGCACTGAAATCTAATGGCCATGTAGAGTCACCAGGCCATGTGGCAGGGAATGCCAGGTTTGAAGGACTCTGTGAGTTGGTTGGTCAAGTCCCAGGTTGGGAGGGCCTTGACAAGGTGCCTGGTGTGTGGGGGAGGCCAGGTGCAGCCTTCTGCCTCCTACTCTGGAGAATTCTTTTCTGCCTGGCTGTTTCAAGGGGTGTGATGGATCGAGACAGCAGAGGCTGCTGCCCTGGCCCCGCCTGGTAGTGTGACCTCCGGCTGGATGGAGCAGGGGCCTCTGACTTGTTCTGGCTCCATCCCTGTGGGTGTCAGACAGGGTGCAGAAAGGGAGGTGGGAAGAGTGGGTGTGAGGCTTGGATGAGCGATTCCTCCCAAGGCACTCGTGGCAGCAGAGATGCAGCAGCCTTGGAGGTACGCTCTGGGCCTGGAGACCACCAGCTGGCCCTTTGCCTGTAGCCTTTGAGTCCTCCTTTGGGGTTCTGCAGGTCTGCAGTCTCAGAGGCCTTGGATTTGGCCCCCACTTACTCAGGTTCAGGTGCAGCCTCTGCCCATGAGTCTGATCACCCCTGCAGTCCTCAACACCGTCATTCCTGTTTCCGCACCCATGCCCGGGAGGTTCTCTGCCAGGGATGCCTGTCCTTTCTGAAGTATTTCTTTGAACCCCCTCAACAATTTCTCCCTTCTTCAGATGCAGTTATCACCCTGCCTCCAGCTGTGGGTTGCCAGAGCCTGAGTGACCATGTGACCAACCTAGCCCTCCCTGGGACTGCATGGATGAGACTATGCAGGAAAGGTGTCTTTGTCCCTGGCAGCCCGGGGGGTTGTGCCCACCTGGATGGGGACACATGGCCTGTCTGGGAGAAGCTGGTGCAGAGGGCACTGAGGGGAGGGTTGTGAGAGAGTCTGGGAGGGTGGGTCTCTCACTTCCGATCCCTGCCCCTGCTGTGGTGTGTCATGGGGTTGTGGGGCTAATACCTTCCCCTTCAGTCCAAGGGGTTCAAATTGAATTTCTGGCTCTTGCAACAACTGTAGTCATTACCCAGGATACCCGTCCTCAGGACCTACAAATGTCGCCCTCTCTGGGAGGCATGTCCACAATCCTCCGTAGTACTGGCACAAGGTTGACCATCCTTTACACCTCCAGACGATGAGGAACTCACACCGCCTCATAGGCGGAGCCTGGGCCTTCTGTACACATTTCTCCCTGCCCCGGCAGGCAGAGCACATGTGATGTCACTGTGATCCCCGTGTATGACATGGGCTCAGTGTTTGATGCTGACATTTCAACAACCACACGAGAATGCTTTGCAGACACTGAGAGCCACCTGGTAAAGTGGTTACTGGCGAAGTCTCACACTCATTCCCATATTGCTGCTGTCTCTCCCTAGAACATTTCTTGGCCTCCTGATTGGGTCTGTTAATGAGGCACAGAAGGCAACTGACTTGTTTTTTTGTTTTGAGACAGAGTCTCACTATGTCACATTTGATAGAGTGCTGTGGCGTCACAGCTCACAACAACCTCAAACTCTTGGGCTTAAGCGATTCTCTTACCTCGGCCTCCCAAGTAGCTAGGACGACAAGCGCCTGCCACAACGCCCAGCCATCTTTATTTTGTTGTTGTAGTTATTGTTTAGCAGGCCCGGGCTGAGTTCAAACCCGCCAGCCCTGATGTATGTGGCCAGTGCCCTAGTTTTGATCCAAAATGTGTGTTTTCAGTTTGATTAATAGAAATAGCTCGAAGGGGCATGAAAAAGGTAGGCCATTGCTGAGGGTTTAGTGGTGGGTGTTCAGTCGGTCTTGGAGGGGGCTCCCTAAGATGCAACCTCGGAGCAAGCTGAGGTGGGAAAATTGGTGGAATTGAGTAAAGTTGCTGCAGTTCCAGTTCAAAAGGAGAAGGTACAGTGGACCTACCAAAATGATGTCTTCGTTCAAGGCTTTGTGTTGACAGCTGCTGCACTCCCAGTCCCTGGTATGTGGGAGGCACTCAATAGAGGAATTCAACAAATAATATTTATTTGTTAAATATTGCCTACGATTTTCCATGCACTGTGGTAGGCAGACTGGTCTTACTCCTCCATAGACACGGCGTGTTTTGTGTGTATGCACATGCAGCACACGTTATTAAGTCATGTCTCGTTGTGTGTGGTTCATTGGCCTCTGTGATTGCCGCCTTCACTGGGGGGGATGGTAGCACATTTGCTGGGCTTGGCCAATGTTATATTTTTATGTTTTTATTTCCAAGGCCAACACTAATTTTTTTAAGGGGATATTTTAATGCAAGGAAAAAAATTAGGTTAAAGCCAGAGCTTGTCCTCCTGGCAGCTCGTTTATCGGCAGTGGGCATTAGCTCCTTCGCCCCGCAGCCCCCTGCGTGCATGCACACGCGCTTAAACCTGAAACAAAAGCACTTTGTAATAGAGTGGGGGCCCAGCACCCACCTTAGCGACAATGAGCCTCTGCCCCTAGGATTGCCCCTCCTGTCTTCCTGTAGGTAAAGCCAAAACCACATGGTGTGCTTGGACCTGGAATGTGATGCCTTGATGCCTGTGCCTGTTCCTTGTGCCAGTGCCCTTTTTTTAAAGCAATGGAACCCTTTGTTTAAATGTGGCCCCCATGGGCGCACAACATGGTAAAAGTGGATACACAACGCAGTAAAAGAGGGTCTGCTTTGCCTACACCTCTTCCCACTTTCCTGCCAGGGCCCCCATAGAACTTCTTGCAAACCCAGGCCTGGAGGAAGAGCCTGCACACGTGTAGTCACACGTGTTGCGTTCACTGGTGGGTCACTCCACATGTGCATGCCGCTTCTCTCTCCCCCTCTCTCCGCTGCTCAGGCGGGCCTCATCCGCACAGACAGCACTGACTACTTCATTGAGCCCCTGGAATGGGGGCAGCAGGAGAAGGAGGCCAGCGGGAGGACGCACGTGGTATACCACCGGGAAGCCATGCGGCAGGAGTGGGCAGAGCCCCATGGGGATCTCCACAATGAAGGTAGGTTGTGGGCAGGGGCCCCAAGCGCTACTTCTGTCTCCACCTCTGGGGGTGCTTTTTCAGTAACTTCTGGCCTCAAGCTCTCGATGCCTGACCTCAGCCTTCTCACCTGTAAAATGGGGGTGGGCCACATATGCCTGGTGTACTAGCAGGGAAACCCCAGTGGGTCTGAGGAGCTACTGTAACTGGCTGGAATTAGGGGACAGAAGAGCCACTGTGTCCTGAACTGTGGTCCTTGGGACTCCAGAGGTCTTTCAGGGGCTCACAATTGCTTCTCAAAGCTACTTCTGAGTCAGGGCAGAAGGTAGCATGGCTCAGTTAGTTCTTTCCTCTAAAAATGGACCAAGCCCTGTAGGAGCCTGAGGAAGGAGGGTCCTGGGGCACGTGGAGGGACAGGCATCAGGGTCAGCTGTGTGCTCAGTAGACCATTTATAAGTTCTACCTCTGACTCGGTCTACTGTGTGACCTTAGCTAAGTTATTAATGTTTCTGAGCCTCACTTTCCTAATTAGTAAAGTGGAGATGACCAGTGACTACCTGTTAAGGTTGTTATATAAACGTCCTAGCATGGAACTTGGCACGGAGCAGTTAGTTGATAAATGGTAGAATTATAGAATTCTTATTACGGGCAACTACTGACATATTAGGGTGGGAGTGCCCTGAGGGCAGGGCATCCCTGCATGCCGGTGACCACTGCAGGAGCCTGCACCCTGTAGCACTCAGGACCCACAGTTGAGCAAATGTGATGGGTCCTGGCCCTGGCCCAGGGCCAACTGCATAGTGAAGCTTAGCTTTTGTCACCAAACTCTTTTGGGCACAGCAGATGAGAAGGCCCTTGGAGGAATGTGATTGTAAGTGGGCTGCACCCTCCTGCCAGGACCCTGTGGGGTTGGGCCTAGCGTGAGGGAATGCCTGGAAACCAATTGTCCCCACATACAATGTGTCCTTTAAAGGTCCAGCTGCTTCTAAGTGTCACGCGTGAGAGAAGTCCAGCACCAGGGGCGTGGGTGGCTCTGTAGGCTTGGGATGGGAGGGCGAGGACTCAGAGAACAGGTGTGGATTTCAGGGCTCCCTTCCCTTCACACCGCTGGGAAGAGGGACCGTTCACCCTTGGACTCCATTTTATTTGAGGCCCATTCTGAAACAAAAGACTATACATTCCCCTTTTGGGGAAGAGACCTTGGCAAGTCCGCCCTGGTAGGTGGCTGGGAAGCTGGGAGTTAGAGTTCAAGTCCTTCAGTGTTCTTCCCATGAGAGACCAGGGCCGAGAGATGACCTTCTTAGAACTCTGTGGCTTGCACTTTTATTTGAAGGCTGGTTGTGGTCTGAGCCCAGGGTGTGGAGAAGCCTTTCTGGGCACACCTGTCTCTGTTTCACAGGTTCGACCAAGGTAAAAGGCTTCAGCTCAGCTCTTTGGGAGTGCTTCTCAGCTTACAGAGAAATGCCGGCCACCTGGCCAACAGCCGGGAAAGGTCTCAGTTGGGGTGGGTCCTTCCTCCTCTCTGCCTGTCTCCATCTGTGCAGGTGTCCCTCCCCTATTTTCCTCAGACCCTGGAGTCCCCTGAGTCTGTTCTGTCTCCCATCCAGGCAGACAGTCCTGGAGAACAGATGCCAGGTCTCCATTTCTGGGTCACTCGTAGCAGTGCCTCCCCTGGGGCTGTGTCCAGCTTTCCTGGAGGAGGAAAGGCCGCATCAGAGGCTCCAGAATAGGAATTTCTAGCAGAGTGAAGCTGGGGAGGGGCTTTCTGCCCCCAGGCTTTGCTGTGAAAAGGTCTGAGGAGTGCCAGAGAACTCAAAGTGGAGGGGACCGTTCCTCTTGGCACTCAGGGCCTGGCCTCAGCTGATGCTTCCTGAAGAGTGTATGTGTGGCATGCACACACACACGTACACCAACCATACATCCACAGTGACACACTGACACAAACACACACACCCACTCATCCTCACACACTGACGCACACACATACTCATGCTCACACACTTATCCACCTACACTTAATTCTCACACACCGACACATACACCCACCCATGCACCTGTACTGACACCAGCACTCACACCCCAAATCACACACAGACTCAAAACGTACACTCATAAACACACACCCATAAGTCCGCACTTCCCTCCTTTTGAGGACAGGGTGATATTCCAGTGTGTGGATGTACCGCATTCCTTCACCCATTCATCTGTTGATGGACACTCGGGTCCTTTCTGCCTGTTGGCTGTTACAATAACGCTTCTGTGCACATTAGCGGGAAAGTTTTTATCAGCCATATTTTCAGTTCTCCTGGGTGTATGTCTAGGGGTGGAGACACTGTGTCACATGGTAACACTAGGTCAGACTTTTGGGAAACTGTCAACTGTTTTCTTAAAGCAGCAGCACCGTTTTACATTTGCTCGGGGCTTCTTGGGTGAGGTCTTGGAGCTGGCCCCGCCATGCTGTGAAGCCCTGCTTCTGGCCTGAAGGATGGGGGACACACAGAAGAGGGTGTGGCTGGAGCGCAGCAGGCAGGGCTGGTGTCTGCCCCCTCCCCTGGTTCCTATGTGCCTGCTGAGAGAGCAGTCTGGGTGGGTCCTGAGTGGAGATACATGAGGGGAGACTTGAGTTTGCATTCTGGGTTCATGGACACTAACTTGCTTGCTAGTCACATAATCTCTCCTAGCCTCCCCTTGACAGGCTCAGTTGCAACCCAGACTTCCAGCTCTGGGTCATTCTCACCTCTGTGCTGTTCATGACCTTAACGATTTAGCCACACCCCTGCAGCAGGAAATGGGATGGTGTCCATGTGCTAACCTGGTATGGAGCAAGGTCTTGTGTGGAGGCAGGACAGGGCACACCTGATGGGGCAGGGGTCATGTGAGTGGCATGCATTGACCTCCCCTTCTGTGAATCTGACCTTGCTCTTTTCCCATTCTGGTTCCAGCCTTTGGCCTGGGTGACCTCCCCAAACTGCTGGGCCTGGTGGGTGATCAGCTGGGTGAAGCAGAGAGGAAGCGGCGACACGCCAAGGCGGGAAGCTATAGCATCGAGGTGCTGCTGGTGGTGGACGACTCGGTGGTTCGCTTCCATGGCAAGGAGCATGTGCAGAACTACGTACTCACTCTCATGAACATCGTGAGTGTCCCTACACCCTGGGACCGGGTGGGGTGGGCCTCGGTACCAATCTGAATGGAAGATTTCTCAGGCCTTAAAAGGATTTTCCATGGTGGCCTTAAGGGAGTCCCAGCTTGCCCCTTAGCTGACCTGCATGCCCTTGATGACCAGGTTCCATGGTGTACTGGCCTGAGTTGTCTCCTATCTGGTCGGCGGTAGCACATAAGCAAGCATGGCACCCTGGTGAGATTTCAGTGTCTTAACCCAGGGAAAACGGAATCCAGCTCTGGCTACTGCATGGGACAGCACCAGAGGGACTGGGAGGCAGAGACCTCAGGCCACAAGCAGCAGCGTATTGCTGATAAACACCCACACGGGCGTGTATGTAGCCACACACATGCATACACATGTGTACATGTTCAGTCACCCATATATGTAATACATGTGTTTGCATAGATCACACATCCACATGTATCACATATGGATACATCCATGAGTATACACAGAAAAATTCCCATGTATGTGAACACATACTTACCATACAATCTAAGACCCAATTGATTGTCAGATGTCCCATTATTTTATGTAGTTCAGAAAAAGAAATACCAATTAAACTCTGATATAATGCTTTATCAACACTTAACTCTTCTTTTTTTTTTTTTTTTTTGATACCAGGTCTTTCTTTATCTCCCAGGCTAGATTTGCAATGGCATCATCGTAGCTCGCTGTAGCCTCAAACTTCTGGACTTGCATGATCCTCCTGCCTCAGCCTCCCAAGTAGCGAGGACTATAGGCACATGTAGCATGCCTGGCTGATTTTTCTATTTTTTTGTAGAGATAAGATCTCACTATGTTGCTCAGGCTGGTCTTGAATTCCTGGCCTCAAGTGATCCTCCCAACTTGGTCTCCCAAACAAAGTGCTAGGATTACAGACGGGAGCTACTGTGCCCCAGTAGCTTAGATCTAAATTAAACTTAGATTTTTATCACATGCTACTCTTAGATGACAACATGAAACCCTTCCAAGTCACTTTTCAGCATGGACCTCAGAGTGTGCACATGTCCTTGAAGCACTGTCCTCTGTGCCATGAGGAGCAAGGGTGGTGCTGACTGAGAGTTCCACTGTCATCAGTCTGGATTTTCATCCAAGCCACGGTCCTCCAACCTACGGATTTGAGGCTGGTGTCTTCTGGATTTTATGGGATATTTTCAGGCAACACCCAGGACTCATGTTCCTTCCTCAGTTCATTACTTAAAATGCTGTGGGGTTGTGGTTGAGAAGCCCCCAGGCACAGGCAGTGGCAGCCACACCACCACTGCCACCTGCCCGACATGCTTGTAAATGTGACTTGATGGAATGTGGTGTGTCTCAGGTGTGCTGTGTTGGAGCTCTTGGTTTGCAATCACCATGCACCTTGTTGAGACTCTATGTCCTGGACGGGGAACATTCAAGAGAGGTCCTTGTGGCCATTCCTCTGTCTTTAAGTAATGCTGGTCACATTCCATCTAGGTTCAGAGGCCGAAAGTGTCCAGGGAATGTTTTCAGAGGCCTGGGCTTGACCTCTGATTGTGATTGCCATTCTTTGGTAAGCTTCCTCATCCCTTTGGGCAGTTTTTCTCCCCATGAGAACAGGGATAGCATATCATTTTCCTTGGAGGTCCTTGGAGAAACAGGTGACTTGGGCAGGGAATATCTGGATAAGCCTGAATCATCTTATGTGCCAGAAGGTAACAAAGTGCTAAAAACAAAAACAAACAAAAAATCTCCCAAAAGAGTGTGTGTGTGGGGGGAGTGTTTAAGGGACACAGGAGCCAACTGAAAGAGCTCTCCATGGCTAAAGCTGGGACAATCTGAGCAGCAAAATCAATCAGGTAGTATTGAATTATAGCCCAAAGCATATGTTAATAATGAACATGCATCCATACCAATAAGTAAATGGTCGAATAAATATGTGGGAGGAGAAGGGACAACTCTCCATGTGGAAGAATCCCAAATTATTTATGTAGAGTCTCCATCCTTCAGGAAGTGGACTTTAACTGCCTATTCCCTAACTGGGGATTGCACATCATGATTTTCTTCTAGAAGAATTCAGTATGGAAAGGGGAGAACAGGGGGCAACTTTTAGCAAAAACACCTGACCAGCACACTTTCAGCCAGGTGATTGAGGTCAGTATCGATGGTGCTAAGTTGGTGGCATGCACCCTTCACATGTGTTGACACCCCACTTTACCTCCCCACTGTTTTATGCACAAACCCATAGCCCCAGTCTAACCATGAAAAAACATTAGACATAATCCAAATTGGAGGACATAAAATACCTGACCAATAATGCTCGAAACTGTTAATTGAAGGTCATCAGAAAAAGTAGGAAGGTCAGAGAAACTGTCATGGAGAAGAAATTGTCTAGAGCAGCCTAGGATATATGGATATATGGAGACTGAATGTAATATGGTATCTTGGATGGAATCCTGAAGCAAGAATGGAACATTTGGGGGAAAGTAGGCATATCTGAACAAAATATTGACTTTAGTTAGCAGTAAGGCGTCAATATTGGTCCATAGTCGTGTACAAATGTACCATAGTAATGGCAGATGTCAGTATCAGGGGAAACTGGGTATGGGAGGTCTTTGCACTTTCCTTGCAACTGTGCTGGAAATCTAAAACTATTCTAAAATAAAGTTTATTTTAAAAATAATAGGAATAGTACATCCATCCAGACAGTTGCCAGGAGCATTCAGTGAGGACATGCAAGAAGGCATCTGTGGGCTGTAGTGTAATTAGAGCACAGAGGACTTAGCACCCCAGGGTCTTGATTTTGTGGCACTTGCCTCCGTGCCTACCTATGAGCCCTGCATGAACCTGGCTGCCAAGCCATCAGTGGACCTTCTGTTTGGTAGCTCCTAGGAATGTTCCCTAGGAGTGAGGGAACTTGGGGTTGCCAAGACCTTTGTCTGCTGGTTCCCCTGCCTGTACTTTCCCAGCTTGGCTTGTGCCTGAATGGAAGGCTGCCAGCTGCCCTCCTATGGGCTCCCCAGGGGCCTAGATGTTTCCCTCTGGTCACAGGCTGAAACTAGGCACTCTTGCCTTAGAAGTCAAGCCTCCTTTTGGGCAGGAAGATAAACAGAGCTCCCACACCCATGGAGCCTGGCCACAAGGGCTCTTAAGAGGGCCTGGTCATGCTGGGTCACTGGAGAACAGGGAAGGGGTTCTTACAGCTACTCCCTGGCTATCCACCTTGCTGTTTACTGAATGGGAAACCCCACCCTGTATTTGGAGCTAAGGAGGCCTTTTTTGGGAACCAGAAGTCAGGGTATATGTTTGACAGTAGGAAAGAATATTCTGAAGCAGATTCTGAAGCACCCAGAGACTGTGGTAGAGGCATCCTGGAGCCCGCCTCTCTTCCCACGCTTTGCCCATTTTTCCTGGCCCTAGGTTATTCTCTCCTCTCCCATCCCTGACTTAGAAGGTGTTTCCCTCCACCTTTGTCCCTCTGTAGGCTGCCCTGTCTTCAGGGCCCAGGAGGGCAGTGTTCTTCCCTGCTGGTTCCTCTACCCTGCCCTGGTCTCATCTCCCCTGAACCAGCTTCATCTTGTCTCACCAGTGCCCCTTATCTCCTTGCATCTGTAAACTATTTGAGAAGAAGGACTCTTTCCATCTCCCCACACTAGCCAGGAGGCCCACATTTTGTGAAGGGAGGATGCGGAGATGCAGATTTGAGTGTGCTGTTGAGGCAGAGCGTTCTCAGTCAGCACTGCCTTGCAGCTCCGTTTCTATCTGCTGCCTCTTGAGGCTGTGATCCTCTGAGCCAGGCTTACAGGCCTAGGGCAAGCACTTGCCTTCTTCCACTGAGTCATAACCTCTCCTTGCATTCTCTTCCAGGCCAGAGAAAGCCCACCCCAGCCACCCTGTCACTGAAACTAATCCTGGACAGCAGCTGAGCACAGTGGCTAAGAGTAGAGGCCTTTGAGTCACAGAGATCTGACTTCAAACCCTGGTTTTGCCTCTTCCAGCCAGGAGGCCTTGGGCAAATTACTTAACCTCTCTGAACCTCAGATTTCTTGCCTGTGAGATGGGGATAATTCCTCTTCCCATGAGGTTTTGTGTGGCTGTATGCCAAGTCCAATGTGTGGCACATAGCAGGTGCTCAGGAACTAGCAGAGCCTCCCTCTATACCCAGCATTCTCTACCCATCCTCTTCCCTTCTGCTGCTGCTGCTTCTCCTTGGCAAGAGAGAGTCCTGACCTTTGTTTTTCTTGTATACACCCAGTGGCTATCTCAGGTCAGGGTATATGCTGAACCTCACCTGGGGGTCCTGGCAAGGGTGACTTTGAACTTGGCTCAGAGGTGAGAAGTGAATAGTGGACACACTGCTCTTTTCTGCTCTATGGGTGTGCCTTGCTGTAATCCCATCTGTGCCCAATTGTGGAAAGCAATCCCAGAGTTCCCCTGGACTGTGTCCTGGCCTCCCCTGACCCCAGCATTTGGGAAGTAGCCATGGAGGACCAAGGCTAACAGGGCCAGGTCCTAGAGTGCACAGCCAGGCTGCAGCCTTCCCCGGGAGCCGTCTGTGTGTATGTTCTAGAGGGGTAGGGGTCCTGGGCCTCCCAGGTAGCCATGCCTCTTGGGTGTAGTGCCACGTGCCAGGCAGCCTGTGCAGTTTAGCTAGACATGGCAGCCCTGTCAAGCCACTTCCTTTTCCTGTGCAAAGCCTCCAGGAATCTCTAACCAAAGCAAAGCCACTGAAGTTCCTACTCAAGGTCTGGGGGTAATAGAAGTGTGTGTAGGTGAGCATGCCAGGGCCCCAGAGGACTTGACCAGGGGACTCGGAAGGGGAGGAGAAAGTAGGTAAAATAGAAATGGTTTATTTTTATAATCCTTATTCAGTATAAAAAAAGACCAGACTATTTCTCATCACTGAACCCTGCTCCTATCAAAGCCTTAAGACTATTCATTTCTTAGCCTTTCTTTTTGGGGTCATTTCCCATCTTTCCTTCAGTTTCTTTAGTGGCGTCTCTGTAGCTCTCAGGTTTTGTTTATTTGATAATGTTTTCATTTCAGTGTGATCCTTAAAAGATGGTTTTTCTGGGTACAGGATTCTAGGTTGGTAGTTTATGGTATTAATTCAGTGTCTTCCATCACTGAAAATTGACTCTTAACCTGCTGGTTGTTCCTTGGTGAGTGATCTCTCTCTTGCTGCCTGCAAGATTTTCTCTTTGACAAAGGTGGGTGTAGAGAGAAGTCCCCGAGAGACTGTGGTTACTGTCTTTTCCAGGAGGGGAACGCTCAGTGGAACTTCAAGGGGAGAAGGGGGTAGGAAGGCTGAACAGGGCTCTTGGCCCAGAGAACTTTCTAGTGGCTGAGAGTTCTCCACAGCCAAAGGCATGTGAATGCTGGCTGGGAGAAAACTCCCCATCAAATGGGGAATAAAAACCATAAACTGGGTAGCATATAAACAACAGAAATTTACTTCTCATGGTTCTGGAGGCCAAGAAGTCTAAATTCAAGGATCCAGCAGATCTGATATCTGCTGAGAACCTACCCCCTGGCTCATAGATGGCACCTTCTCACGGGGTTGTACATGGTAGTAACGGTGAGGGTCTCTGGGGTCTTTTATAAGGGCACTAATTCCATTCATGAGTGCTCTGCCCAGCACCTAATAATTCATCTCCTAATAATTTCAACTTATGAATGTTGGGGGACACAGACATTCAGACCAGAGCTCTGGGCCTCAGTTACTTTGGTTGCCAATGGCTCTGTGGTTCTCTTGACAGCTCCACATGGCTCTTGCCTTTTCCTCCCAGCTGCAAGCCTCTACCCATCTCCTTCTAAGGACCCATGACCTTCTTGGCCTAGGCACCATCCCAGCACCTCAAGCAAGACATCCCTGAACTCTTTTGCCATATGCAGACCGTCTCCCTTTTCTCCGTCCATGGGGTGTGGGGTGTGTGGGGTCTGTGCTGCAGAGCTTGATAGACCAGTCACCTAAACCCTGGCTTCTAGGTCACATCTGTGTCCATGTGCTGAGTGGACTTTCCAGGTAGCACGTCCTTTTCTGCTTAACATCTATGTCTGCATGAGTTACCTGGAAGTGGGAGGTACATCAGGAGGCCCCCCTCGAACTCCCACCAATATGGGCCAGTTGGGCTCTGCTCAGTTCTGCTTTCTGCCCAGATAGGCAGCAGCCCCCAGAACCATGAGGAGGACCCCTGTGTCCTGGGCTGGGAATGGTAGCTGCTGAAGCAAGGGTCATGGAGGCCTTGATGAGTGGATCTGACCTGGTGAGTGAGGGACAGAAATGAGTAATATAGCAGGATTCCAGCAGCAATCTGCATGGTCCGCCCTACAGGAGAGATGTAGGGAGGAAGACAGCAACCCGGGGTACTTCCAAATGCCCGGGGGCCCGGCAGATGCCCCCTCCCAAATGCCCCAGTGACTCCTCTCTTCCTCTGCCCCTAGGATGACCCATGGGCTTGCATATGTATGCCTGGGGCACAGATGTGGCTATGAAGACTGTGCATTGCCTGTGGCCATCCATGGTCTGCTTCTGACACACATCAGGGAGGCCTGAACACTGGCCATACCTGGGAGGTTGTGTTCCAGTGTCAGAGGGGGCAGGAAGTCCCAGTTATTTAAGGGTTGTTTCCATTGCAGATTGATGATCACTTTAGTGATTGGCAAAGAGTCCTTAGGCTGGAATTCTGCTAGAGAGCGTGTGTGTGACTGACTGCCCCTCCTCTCCGTCCCACAGTTCTTGCTAGGATAAGTCCAAAGTGTGGGGTTTGAGAAGGACATTGTCTCTATGCATTGGAGACTTTGTTCCCATGAGACCATTGCTCCTGCTGGGGAGGGGTGGGAGTGGGAAGGAAGCCCTGCCACCCCTGGATTGTCATCATTCCTTTGGTGGGGTGTTGGCAGGGAGCTGTTTTTCTGCAGCAGGCGCTGGTCTTTGGTCTCACTACTCAGTTGGATTTAGACACAGGCGCCAGGAAGGCCCGTGGTGGAAGCCTGATGCTGGCTGCTGTGAGTCTGCCCATTCATGCACTGGGGCAGCTGCCAGTTCTGGGCACCAGGAGGGTGGGCTTGGGCTGGGACTCTGTGGTGTGTGTGACTCCTGCTGCCACGGCATTGTGCCCACAATCTGGCTCCATCCTTGGCTGGCCCAGGCAGGCTGTAGAGAGCCAGCCCAGGAGTACATCTCCAGTTCCTCTGCTGGCTCTCCCCTCCCAGTGGGACTGTCACATGTGTGGTTGGAAGTGATACTCCTCTCCATGTGATGGACAACAGTCCCTTTGTGAGTTGTAGGATGGTTCCTCTGTTGATGAGTGGAAATGAAAAGAATTGGTGGCTGGAGTGTGTGGGGAGATGGAGACAGTGAGAGGAGGGTCCGACGTGGAGCTCCATCCCTGCTTCTGGGGAGCCTTGCGGGTAGGAGTCCGAGTCTGGATTCCACGGACCATCCCTGTGGGCTTCTGTGCTTTGTGTGGTGCACTTGTGGTTTCCACTCATACCATCCATGTGACAGCCATTATTGTCCCTGTTCTGCAGAAAAAGAGCCAGAGGTTCTTAGGGGTTACCTCCTGTGCCCCAAGCGAGCTGGGGTTTGAAGCCAGGGCTCACAGTGGTGGCTTGCTTCACGATTGCTGTGTGTTAACACTGGCTCACGGAGGAGGTCCTTTCTCCTGCTCCCGCAGGGGCACATCATTCCTCTCCAAGTCTCTCAAGGTCCAACGAGGGGATTAGTTTACAGAAGCGATGACCCACCACATGCAAACATTAGAAATTATGCTTTTAAATACCCAGAATAATATTCCACAGAATAAGCAAAATGTAAATAGTTTATTTAATATAATTCTAATTTTGTAGAATAAGATACACACAGACATACATGTAGCAGGAAGCACGTAAACTGTGGTTATTATATATCTGGCTAATAATAGGGTGGGTTTTAATTTTCTTTTTTTTTGTAGTTTTCAATTTTTTTACAGTGAAATGTTTATATTTTATATTACTTAAAAAAGGTGGAGTGTCCAATAGGACAGCTCAGGACATGGGTGTCCTTGGGAGAGAGTAAGCTCCCTATCCTTGGGGTGGACAAGCAGAAGCTAAGTGTCCACCTCCCATGGACACTGTCCATCAGGCTTCCACCACGGGCCTTCCTGGCACCTGTGTCTAAATCCACGGGGGCTTTCTGAGGAAAGCAGTGCAGAGGACTGTGCAAGGCACCAAGACCTGTGCAAGGTCCCTGGGCCTCTGAGAGGAAGGAATTATGTAGAATGTGCTCCCCAAACTTGACCATGCATGAGAATCACCCAGGGATCTTGTTTAAATGCAGATCCTGATTCTGGAGGCCTAGTGGGGCCTGAGACTCTGCATTTCTAACAAGTTCCCAGGTACTGCAGCTCCAAGGGTCCTCAGCATGTTTCCCCCTGGATTTGCCCTGAAGAAATGCCCTCTGGTGCCTCCCCAGGGCCTGGGCACTCTAGGACAGACATCATTCCGTGGTGATGGGAGGGATACATGGTGATGTTAGCACAGTGGCCTGAGGCTCCCTGCTCTGGGTGTCGTTTCAAGAAGAGGCTCTTCAGTGACATGGAAAGGTGTGAGCCTTGGTCAGAGTTGCTGAGTTTGAATCCCAGGTCTGCAGCTAGTTAGCTGAGTGTCCTTCGATAAGGCATTTTCCCCCTGTCAGCCTGTCTCTTCCTCTGTAGAGGAGCGATCAGATGCCTGCCTGAGAAGGCCAAGGTGGGGATGAAACAAGCTGCTGTGCTTGGTACCTGGTCCAGTACCTGGCATGTGGCAGGCCTGTGAGGAATGTCTGCTTCCCTGTAAACTGCACTCTCTTGCAGGTGGATGAGGTCTACCATGATGAGTCCCTGGGCGTCCACATCAACATTGCCCTTGTCCGCTTGATCATGGTCGGCTACCGCCAGGTAAACCCTGGTAGACAGGGTCTGGAGGGGAAGGGCTGTAGGGCTAGACTGATGGATCAGCTTGGTGTGGGCTGGAGGGACAAGTGTCCAGGAAACTTTATATCCTGAGACCACTAGATTGGAGGTCTGTGGAGGTGGGAAGCAAGGCTTTATGGGGATCCTCAGTGTGAGAAAGTGATGACTCTGTGTCTGTGAGCAGGAGGCTCCCCACCTTGAGGAATGGTGGGGCAGGGCTTAGAGCAGGGCAGCAATGGAGGCAAGTCCCATGGTGGTTGAGCCCAGTGCTCCAGGCTCTGCAATCTTAGACCAGCCAGCCTCTTACTCCCCCCTAAATGGGGGAAACAGTGGAACTTTCCTCTAATCTAAGGGCTGCTGTGAAAATTAAATAAGACAGTGGACATACAGACAGAAGAGATATTCAGAACAGCCTCTGCCTCACAGCCTCTGCCCCTTAGGTGAGGGGATTGGAAGTCTTGTGGCCAACTTCCCCAGCACATCTGGGCACAGTGCTAAGCATACACACACTCCCTGCAGCAGAGAGGACTGTGTACGGCCATGGAATGGGGACAGCTGATGACCGTGGGATGTGTACTGCAGTCTCCTGGGCCTCTGCACTCCCACCTGTACTGGGAAGAGAGAGGCTCCTGTGACCTGGGGCTCTGACCCTCCCCTTGGCCCCTGCAGTCTCTGAGCTTGATTGAGCGTGGGAACCCTTCGCGCAGCCTGGAGCAAGTGTGTCGCTGGGCACATTCCCAGCGGCGCCAGGACCCTGGCCATGCAGAACACCATGACCACGTTGTCTTCCTCACACGGCAGGACTTTGGGCCCTCAGGTATGCAGGTACTGTATTTGTCGTGGCCAGGTGTGTGCAGAGACAGGCTGTCTCTGGGGCTTACCCCAGGGAGGTCTGAAGGGACGGGACCTGGGTAGAGATGTGGGCAAGGTTTAGAATGATTTCCTGGGGACAGGGGAAGTAAAGCCTCCCCCCCCCAACTATCTGGGTGGACCCTGCAGGCAGCTGTGAGTGGTCAGGCCCTGGACCCTGTGCCTGACGTCCTAAGGCTCAGCTGCCCAAAGATCCCCAGTGGTTTTCAAGATGCTTCTGCCCACACTGTGTTTCTCTGTCTGCATGGCAGAATATGGGGCACCTAGGGTAGGACCTGTGTGGGCTGCAGAAAAGGAATTCTGTTCTGCCTCCAGCTCCATGCCTCACTGGCCCAGTGGTCCAAGAGCTCTTCATCTCCCTGGATTGTCCCCACAGACCAGTGGGGGACATGATAATGTTTGCCTGCCCCCGTGTCAGGGTGGCTAAATGGGCCAAAAGGTACATGGAATGTCTATGACAGGGTGTTGACAACCATAAGCACTCTGTAAACATGTGCAGCTTTGATCACCCCATTTCCCACATAGGGAAACTGAGGCCCATACCAGTAATGAGGCTTGCCGTGACGCTCAGCAGAGAGGAGACAGATCTGAACATCCAGACTCCACAGCGAGCACTTTCTATTTTTTCTGCTTTAATGTTAGAAATGAATCAGCCAGCTCTGCCTACCTGAAGGGTTTCTTATCTGAGTCATTGAAGCCCCAAATGTGTTTTCATAGACACATACAACATGCATGACAATGCACACAGATAGACACATGTACATATGGGCACATGCACACATGCAGATAGACATGACGGGGTACGCGAGTGAAGACCACAAATGCACCTGCACACGCAGAGAACTGCACACATTTTCAGACACACACAGCATTCACACAGAGACACAGATATGCATGTGCACACACACATACGCTGGAACTCACATCACGTGTAGGGTAAATCCCAGAGTAACAGTAGAGGTCCCAGAAACCCCCTTCCTGCTGCAGCTTCTTGCTATTAATATGTTCCCCAAGGCATCGCAAATAAAAGTCAGCAACTCTTTTTTTTTTTGCACACTATGTTATGTTATTATTTTTTTATTAAGTCATATACACATAGATCATGAATACATTTATGCATATGTGAGGTACAATGTGTTGATTTTTTTATACAATCTGACGTGGTTACATCAAACCAATCAACATAGCTTTCACCTCATTTGCTTGATTATTGTGTTTAGACATTTATGTTCTACACCATGTCAGCAACTCTTAAGTCAGAGGAGGCTCTGGCTGGTGGACTGCAGACCCAGGAAGGGATGTACTGTCTGTCCTCACCCTGCCTTGGAGGCCATTAGGACCCAGGCCCTGTGCACAGCAGAGCTTAGTGACTGCTGGCTGCATTGTTTCTCCCAGCAGCCCCCTGTGCTACCATGGTCCCTGGTGGATTGCCTGCACCTCTGTCCCTGCCTTCCCACTTTCTGAGAGTTGTCTCAGCTACCCTTTGCTGCCCCCCCCCCCCCCAAGTCATTCCCTGGTCCCCTTCAACCCTTTCAGTCAAAACTATTCCCTTTCCCTTTCTTCCAAATCATCCCTACACCCTTCCTTGGGTTCAGGCCTGCACCTCATTGAATCATCTCCCTGCTAAGCTGCAGTTCTCTAAGTGTGCAGGTGGCTTGGATCTGGTCCTCTCTGTTTTCCCCGTAGGACCTAACAGTTCCACCCCCTGACTCCTGTGCAGAAGGCAACTAGAGCCTATTGACTGACTGACTGTGGGACTGGCAGGGTGGAGGTGGAGCGTGCACAGACTTCCTAGAAGTCCTGCTGCCTTGTCTGAAGTGGGCTGGCAGACCCTGGGAAGCTGCAGGCGAAGAGGGAAGCCATCAAGCCTTGGGATGTGGGAGCAGCTGGCCCAGATTTGCTCTGCTATGTGGAACTTTGAGAGCTCCTTTCTTCCTCCAGGGGCCCCCTGGCACTGACCAGGTGGCCAGGCTGGGCACAGACCTCAGTGTGTCCTACCTCACCGGCTGTGACCTCACCTGCCCTCTCTCCCTCTCCTCCACAGGTTATGCGCCCGTCACTGGCATGTGCCACCCCCTGAGAAGCTGTGCCCTTAACCATGAGGATGGCTTCTCTTCAGCCTTCGTGGTGGCCCATGAGACTGGCCATGTGTAAGTGGCACTGGTAGGGTGGGTGGGGCTATGGTTGTGAGCTCCATTGAGTTGTGTGGCTATGGGAGGCTGCACCTCAGATCAAGTAGGCCCAAGTCCAGTGTCCTGGGAGGTGCTGGCCTGTCCCTGAGGTGTGTCCCTGAGGTGTGGCCTCCTGGAGCTGCATGTGGAGGTAAAGCTGAGGGGTCAGGACAGTAGCTCAGACCAGCTTTGGGCCCGGCCTCCAAATCCCAGGGCCATGGGGGACCAGATGTGGCCTTGTCTTTGTGCAGGTCGGTAGCAGTGTCCCCGTCACAATCAGGGACCTGCTGTCTCTGGGTGGTCTCCATCTCTGGCTTGCCTCCATTCCCTTCGTACCTTGAGACCCTCTGAGACCTGTTCAGCTCAGGTCAGTGCTCATTGCTCACTGGCCCATCATTAATAGGCTTGCTGAGGGCTCTGGTGACGGGCACTGCAGAAGGCTGGCTTGCCTGATCCTGCAGCTTGGATTTTGTTTAGAATATATTTATTTATTCATTCAACCAGTATGAGCACCTTCTGTGTGCTGGGCCTAGGAATGGGGCTATGGTGGAGAACAGGGCAGAGAAGCCCTCAAGAAGCTGTGAGCTGGGTAGAGACAAACGAGCCAGCCCATTGTCTAGTGTCTATGAAGGCAGGACCCAGGGACACTGGCAGCCCTCATGGATTCATCCCAGCTGTGCTCCTGGTGGCAGGTGGAGCCTCCTTTCCACCCTGGATCATGGGGGCTGACACCAGGGAAACCTTTGAGCCCCCCCTGTGGAGAGACAAGGTCAAGCTTAGACTCCCATTTGTCTGCCTAGTGGGCAAGGCCAGATGTAACCACCTGGGAGTATTTAAGAAGTCAGAATTTTGGGTGGTGCCTGTGGCTCAAAGGAGTAGGGCGCCAGCGGGTTCAAACCCAGCCCCAGCCAGAAACTGCAAAAAAAAAAAAAAAAAAAAAAAGTCAGAATTTAATTTGACATTAAATACTAAGTGTCAAGAGCAAACTTTTCAGTGTAAACTATCATGAGGTTAGTGCCTAAAGACATGTGCACAGCTCTCTGCCCAGTCCTGCAGGGTCTCAGAGAAGCATAAGAGAGGTAGGCACACAGTAAATGAGGTTGAATTGAATGAGACCCCATCTTTGCACTCAAAGGCCTTTGGGCTGATGGGAAGACAGCAAACGGCTATGAGTTGTTAATGGTGAGATAGGTGGCTTCTGCTATGGAGGGCAGCCCACAGGGCCAGTGTCCAAGTGGAGCCTGAGCTGGCCTTGGAAACTGTGAGGATATGGGTGGGGCTCCAGGAGGGGCAGGTGTTGGGAGCAGAGAACAGCGGCAGCAAAGACTTGGAGGGCAGGATAAGCCCAACTCCACTGCGGGTAGCCTCCCTCCAGCAGCTTTGGCGAGAGAGGGCTGATCCTTCCTGCTGCATGGCCAGGAACCTGAGGCCAGGGTCTCCCAGCCTGCCTGCCTGCCCAGGAGCGGGCTTCCCAGGATGGCTCAGGGCTCCTCTGCCTTCTTTTCCAGGCTTGGCATGGAGCACGATGGGCAGGGGAACGGCTGCGCAGACGAGACTAGCCTGGGCAGCGTCATGGCGCCCCTGGTGCAGGCGGCCTTCCACCGCTTCCACTGGTCCCGCTGCAGTAAGCTGGAGCTCAGCCGCTACCTCCCGTAGGTCACCTCCACCCTCGGGGCTGGGACAGGGGAGCAAGCAGCCAGCCACTCTGAGCAGAGGTCACATAGCCACTGTCTCCCCGAAATCAGTGCCCCACCTTCCACCCTTGGCCTAAACACTCCCATTAGCATCACAAGTGGATAGCCTAGTGTTCCAAGGTGTGATCAGGCGATCACTTGCTTAAATTGCAATTAAGAATGCAGATCTTCTGGCTCCATCCAAGATGGTGAGTTAGAATCCGCAAGGTTGTGTCTAGGAATCTGGGTTTATTGCAGGTGGTATTTATGTGTGCTGAAGAGCCACTGGGCGGGGCTGGGTCCCACTATCTCCCCGAGGCCCCGGAGGGATAGGTACCCCCAACAGTGCTTCCTGCTCCCCCATCTCCCTGCTTGTTCCTGGCCCCAGTCCTATGTACCCAACTCTGTGTGGCTGGTCAGCTGCAGGGTCTTCAGGGACATTCAGGTACACAAGCTTTAGACTCAGGAGCTCAAGGCCCAAGAAGGGAACCAGACTGGGTTTGGGCACATGGAGGCAGAGATACAGTCACCAATCTCACAGTGGGCTGGCCAGGGTAGCCTGTCCCGTGTACGTCTTGTGTGCTGAGCTGGCCCTTCCTCTTTCAGTGGAGTGAATCAGCCCTTAATCTTGGCCATAGTGTGTCCCTCCAAAGTAGGCAAAACTGACCCCCTAAGCCAGCTGCAAACTAAGCTCCTAACTCCAGTCCTGGGTGTCCTTGCCTTGGCTGCAAGCACAGTCCGCACCCCACCTCTCCCTGACTCTGTCACCAGGGAAGCAAGCTCAGGGCAGCCTGTCCCTCCCTGGAAGGCACGGCTCCAGGCACAGAGCAGCAGATGCAGGCTTTGCTTGTTAGAACCCCAGCCCCTGGGAAAGGACAGCAGGGACTTCCTGCCATTGGCCCTGCTCACCCTCCTTGCCTGCTCTGGCAGTTCCTACGACTGCCTCCTTGACGACCCCTTTGAGCCCACCTGGCCCCGGCCCCCGGAGCTGCCTGGGGTTGACTACTCAATGGACGAGCAGTGCCGCTTTGACTTCGGCAGTGGATACCAGACCTGCTTGGCGGTGAGCTCCCATCCAGCCTCTGCCAGGCCAGGGGCACCCAAGCTGGTCATTCTTGGGGCACCTTCTGCAAAGCTGGCCAGTAGGCCCACGGGTGTAGTGCCACCCTGGGGGGATGCAGAGAGAATACCTGTGGGGATGGGGGTGTACAATGGCTTGAGATTACTTAAGTGCTGGGAAAGGTGGGAAAGCAGGAAAGAAGAGTGTGGGCAGCCAAGAGGCTCCTGGCTAGGCTCCTAACCTGGGAAGCTGATTTGTGCGGCCATACAGGTATCAGATGAGGTGCTGGGCTACGGCCTGGTGGAGCAATTGTTACCACACCCTTGAGGTGTTCAGAAGGACATTGTGGTCTCACTCCTTATCTTCTGCACCAGGGGGTGGATTCTATGCCCCCTGCTGCCCAGGTGTCAGGACATAGATACAAGGGAGCACAGCCCTGTTACAACCCTGTGGGACAGGGCTGGGGGAGAACCTTGAGCTTGGAGACCAGCTAGAGCCACCCAGGAGAGGACCCAACAGCTGCTAACCAAACCCAGGTTAGGTTGTCTTAATGTGGGACCTCTCAAGGTAGGGGCTTTCTGAAGGCGGCAGGCTTTGGTAACTCAGGTGCTTCATACCCCTTATCTGGGAGTGCAGCCCCCACAACCTCTGCAGAACCAGGAGGCCTTGTTTGGTACCATGAGCAGCCTCCATATGTGGTTACCTTCTCCACTGTGCAGGCCACCCTTGGGACATGTGGTCTGACACAGCCTTTGCAGATGGAGGATTGAGATGTGGATTTCATTGCCCAAGAGATGTATTTGTAGGACACTTGTCTGGCTGGTGGGGGGTGGTGGGAGAATATTAAGGAAGTTGGGGCTTTCCTGGACAACCTGAAACATAAGATTATGAACCCCTGGTGCAGCTTGGTGTCCAAGTTAGAGGGTGATGGAGTCTCAAACCTTCTGGGTGCTGAGTAGTCTGGGCTAGAAATCAACAGCTCTCTTAGGGTTCCCCCATGTGTGTAGGGTTCAGGGGTATTGTGGGTCCAGCCCAGCCCCGATCCACAAGTCCTAGTCCAAGCTCTGTGACAAAGTGGCTTCTGCAAAGGCAGGGACGGGGGCCTGGAGAGAGGAGGAGGGGGATGGAGGCGTGTGGAGGGAGCAGGGCCCCTGGGGGTAGAGTGGAGCTTCCCCGCCTTCCCTGCAGTGCTGTGAGCATCTGCATCCACAGTGCTTTCCTCTCTCTCTCTGTCACTGCCCTTTGCCCCTTGGACAGCACGTCAGAGCTGGAGAGCCAGTCCAGCTGGTGACCTCGTCCCCTTGCCACACAGTTCAGGACGTTTGAGCCCTGCAAGCAGCTGTGGTGCAGCCACCCTGACAACCCATACTTCTGCAAGACCAAGAAGGGGCCCCCACTGGATGGGACCGGGTGTGCACCAGGCAAGGTACCTGCCGGGTCTGCAATGGGAGAAGGAGAAGCCTTCCTGGGGCGTAGGGTGCCCATCACCCTGTATGGGTGTGGGTGCCAGGGAATCCCCTGGCTCCTCCCTCCAAGACTATCTGGTATGGGGGTCAGTGCTTGAGGGCAGGTGGGAGCCCAGTGTGCAGGTTGAAGTGTGTGGAGTCTTCCATGAACTTGGCCTTTCTTTTCTCCCACATCACAGTCCTTTGCCTCTGTAGCTGGCTAAGGTTAGTGTGATCTCATAGCAACTCCAGCAGGAGGGCTTTCCCCCTTTTTACAGATGAGAAGCCTGAGATACAGACAGGTTAAGGAACTTGCTGAATTTGCCCAGAGTAATAGCAGAGAAAGGGTGTGGAGAAGGCTTCAGGTGTCCTGACCCCCCGCCCCTGCCCCTGTTGTCGCTGTTTCTCTCACATTGCTTGTTATTCCCCCACTGGCCCTTCTCATAGTTCCTGGCACGTGTTTGCTCCCTTGGCTGTGTGGGTGCCAGGACGTTGTTTGTCAGGGGACCTCATGGTGGGCTCTGAAACCCACATCTGCTCTATTGCTGGCCCTTGATCACCGTGTGGGCCATTCATGGAGCCTCACAGCCTGCTGATGCCTGACCAAGCATCCTTCCCACCCCCCAGGGTTGTTCTGAAGTTTCTGAACCATGTCAAAGCAAGTGAGAGAGCTGGGAAGAAGCAAGGTGTTAAGAGAGGTGATTGAATTTTTTTTATTGAGGTGGGGGTCTTGCTCTGTCACCTAGGCTGGACTGGAGTGCAGTGGTGCAATCATAGCTCACAGCAGCCTTGAACTCCTGTGCTAGTCAATCCTTCTATCTCAACCTTTTGAGTAAAAATTTTTTATAGAGATGGGGATCTATTTGTATTGTCCAGGCTGGTCTCAAATCCCTGGCCTCAAGGATCCTCCTACCTCAGCCTCTCAAATGCTGGGTTTACAGACATGGGCTACAGTGCCTGGCCTCTAAGAAAGGTGACTAAGCATTAGCTGTGAGCTCAGCCACAGCCACTGGGGACCCTAGCCAGGCTCATCCTGTCATACCTGTCCTGCTGACCATCTCCTGGGCTCTTCCCAGATGATGGATGCTTCTCCCAACTGTGGGCTCTACACCTGGCAGGCTTTTATTATTTAAGAAAAATTTTTTTTGAGACAGAGTCTCATTTTCTTGCCCCCAGTAGAATGTCATAGCTAACAGCAACCTCAAACTCAGGTTCAGCCTTCCAAGTATCTGGGACTACAAGTGCCCGCCACAAAGCTCTGTTACTTTTTAGGGACCGGCCGGGGGGTGGGGGGGCGGGTCTTGCTCCTGCTCAGGCTGGTTTTGAACTTGTGAGCTCAAGTAGTCCACCTGCCTGGGCCTCTCAGAGTGCTGGGGTTGCAGATGTGAGACCCTGCTCCCGGCCTCCTGGCAGGCTTTTATCTGAGAGGCTGATTATACCTGCTCCAGGTGTTTGCAGAATTCCAGGCTCTCCCCAGTTGTAATTTTACATAAAAATTAAACACTATTTCTTGATTTTGACTGTGTATGGAATCACTGAGGGAACTTCTAGGGGAACTCATCCCTAGAACAGGGAGTGACTGTAAGTGGGCACAGAGGATCTGTTTGGGATGATGGAAATGTTCAGAAATTGGATAGTGGTATTGCTTCTTGGCCTTTTGGCTAAGATCAAGTGAAATTGGATAGTGATGACAGTTGCAGAATTCTGTGAATTTATGAAAAATCATTGAAATTAGTGAATTTTTTGGTGTATAAATATACTTCATTATAGCTTCCTATAGATTCTGACTCAGTTGGTCTGGGGTACAGCCCAGGCATCTGGAGTTATAAAATCTCCCTTGAGTAATTCCACAATTGAGCACCACTGAGTTCCCCAGAGAGCTTTGCCATGGTTTTTTTGGTACCCTACAGGAAGAAGGAAGGGAGTCCTCCTTTGATTTCCTGGGCCTGTGCTGAGACCTTTGTAGGTGTTATTGGCTTCAGTTTCTAGAACAGTCCCATTTAACTTGTGAGTAAACTGAGGCTCAGCAAGGTTAAGAAGCCACACACAGCTAGTAATGGCCAAGCTGGGATTCACACCCAGGCCTTGGACTTTATGCACACACTCCCTTCACTGCATGGAAAGACCTCCCAATGTGGCTGGCTTGTCTCCCAGGAACACATTTGATCACAGCCTCTGGAAGGTGATTTCGAGGTACAGAGCCAAGATCAACTCTGGGTAGTGTGGGAAGACTGTGTCTTCTCTCCTTATCAGCACTTTATTTCTCCTAGGGTGATGAACTGAATAACTGCACATTTATTATCATCATTAATAACACTACCTGCCATTTCTGGAGGGCTGTGTGTGCCTGGCATGATCTTGTGGCATGCCACACACGGGCAGGTGCAGTTATTGGATGTCCTGCTGTGGAGCAGGCTCAGAGAGGTGACCTGTCCAGGGTTGCTCAGCTCCAGCCCTAGGCTTATGCTCTTGACATCCCCTTCTCTGGGCTCTCCCGTGGTGTCCACTAACCAGCAGGGTGCCTGCCTGGGTACCATCCAGGGCAGTCTTGGCTGCAGAGGCTTAGGGTAATCTCATGCCCTTTGCTCCACCCCAGTGGTGCTTCAAAGGTCACTGCATCTGGAAGTCACCAGAGCAAACTTACGGCCAGGATGGAGGTTGGAGCTCCTGGACCAAGTTTGGGTCATGTTCGAGGTCATGTGGGGGCGGGGTGCGATCCCGAAGTCGGAGCTGCGACAACCCCCCGTGAGTACACTTGCCTGGGGTGGGCAGGGCAGGAGGTCCCCTCTCTAGGGCAAGGATCTTGTAGGGGAAAACGCACAGGGGAGAGAGGGTGCGTGAGAGAATGGCCCCTGTGGGTGGTTGTGTATACTGGTGGAGGAGGAGCTGACATTGGCGGGGGCGGGGGGAGGAGGAGAGGTAACTCCCACCTACGTTACTAATGACCCATCAGATCTGACATCTGTGCATGTGTCTCAGTCGGTGAACCTAGAGCCCTCGTGTGCAGAGGATTCCCCAGAGTCTGTGTGGGCCAAGATTCTGTTTGTTTAATAAGCCCTCCCATGACTTTAGTCCTCCTGCTAAACTTCCATCTAACCTCACTGTACAAGTTTTAGAAGGATAAATTCCCAAGTTTCTTTTTCTACCACATGGAGAAAACCTTCCTCTAGTTTTTCTAAACTACCTCTTTCTAACACCAAAGCCCCCCTCCTGAATTTCAGCATTCTTGGAGAGACAGCCATTTCCCGCTTCTCATTTCTTCTGTAGGGATTGCCCCTCCCGCCTCTCCCTCCTTTGCTCTATGGTTTGGGGGCTTCCTAGCCCAAGTGCTCCATGACCCCCACCTTCAGGCTGAAGCAGCCTACCTGGAACCGCGTCATGAGAGGCGGAACAGGCTGAGGCTGGCCATGGGGGTTCCAGACCTCCACACGGGCGGGGCCCGGCCTCGCCCCTCATGGCACTGAGTGGCGTGATGAATACTGTGGAATCGCAGGGTTGTAGGATTGCCGTGGCAGCCTTTACAAACGTGAGCCAAACGGACACTCTGGGACTTCTTTCTGTGGGAGATGCAGAAGCTAGGGTCATACAAAGTCTCGGTGGCCCCTGCTCTGAGTAAACCACCTTGCAGGCGTGACTGACAGTTTCCCCCTGATCAAAGCTATCATTTACTGAGCTCCTCTGTCATAATAGCTGTTTTTATGTTAGGAGGCTTAATTGAAATAATGTGTGTGCTCTCAACACCATGCCAGCACAGATTAAGCACTTAATAGATGACAGCTGCTGTTATAGTTATTATTATGATGGTGATTGCCTACTTCCTCTGTGCGAGGTGGATGCCGAGCACTTAGGTGCAAAAATCTTTGAGAGTCTCTGGCATCCCCATGAGTAGAGTGCTATTAACCTCCTGCACTTGCACACTTTATATCAATGTCTTAGGTAATCCTCCTGACGCTGTGGAGGAGAGAGTATAGATTGCTTTAAAATAACTTTTCTTGTTATTCTTCACAGATGTAAAATAAGAGGGATTATGGTTCCTCTCTTCAAGGGGAAATTAAGGCACGGCAAGGGACTTGGCTAAGGTTGCACGGTCAGGGGTTGGAATCCAGCTCTTCTGATTCCAAGTCCATGTTTCTTTGCCACTCCTTATTTATTATGATATTAATGGAAGTGGCTGTACATAGGAGTAGGTGAGTCATATATTGAGGGCCTACTATGTGCTGGGCCCTGTGTGACAGTTGAGTAAAGATGAATAAGACTGGCTTGGCACCCATAGCACAGTGGTTACAGTGCCAGCCACATACACCAAGGTTGACAGGTTTAAAACAACAATGACAACTGCAAAAAAAATAGCCAGGCACTGTGGCGGGCACCTGTAATCCCAGCTACTTGAGAGGCTGAGGCAAGAGAATAGCTTGAGCCCAAGAGTTTGAGGTTGCTGTGAGCTGTAACTCCATGGCACTCTACCGAGGGCGACAAAATGAGACTCTGTCTCAAAAAAAAAAAAGAAAGAAAGAAAGAAAAAAGATGAATAAGACTGATTTCTCTTCCAGCTCAGTTGGAGAGGGTTAATCAGTCCCTGTGTTTGCCTGTCTGTCTGTCTCTCTCACACGCTCACATACTCACGCACTCTGGAGTAGGTGGTATATGCCTGAAGGGTGGCACAATTGGAGGGAAGAAGGATCTGGGGGGCTGAGTGCAGCTGCCCCGACCCTGGTGTTTAAGTGAGTGGTGGCCCTTGTAATTGCTGTGTGAGGAGCCTGGCCTCCTTAGCATTCTCAGCCAGCACGATCATCCCTTTGCTCTGTGCCTGCCGCAGCCCAGCCTATGGAGGCCGCCTGTGCTCTGGGCCCATGTTCGAGTACCAGGTTTGCAACAGTGAGGAGTGCCCCAGGCCCTACGAGGACTTCCGGGCCCAGCAGTGTGCCAAGCGCAACTCCTACTACACACACCAGAATGCCAAGCACAGCTGGGTCCCCTACGAGCCTGAGGATGGTGAGCTTGCCCTGTGTCCTGTCTCCTCCTCATGTCCTCAGGCAACTGCTGGGGCTGTGTGTGCCCAGGGAGGACCTCCCACCCCTGCACTTGCCAGTCAAGGTGGAGGGACAGTGGGGGTGCCAGAAGGGACATACCCTGTGCCTGTGTGTTGCATATCTCTGGGGCCCCATTGAGGACATCCCTGATTTGCATACGTAGGACGACAGTTTTCTGGAAGATGAAAGGAAAGTGTCTTGAGGAAGGGGCTCTTCACCCAGAGGTGCTACCAACTCCAGCAATGGTGTTGGCTGTTAGGCTGTTTCAGACTTCTGTCTTTACCTGCATGGAAACCAAGGGCAGATGTGGTGCCCTTTACCTTGCATAACCAATGTCTCGAGAGACTCAGTCCTATCAATGCGGTGCTTATAGGTTTTTCTGATTGGGTTGCCATTTCACCAGAGTCATTGAAAGTTTTTTGAAGGCCAGGCATGGTGGCTCACGCCTATAATCCTAGCACTCTGGGAGGCCGAGAGGGGTGGATTGCTTGAGCTCATGAGTTGAAGACCAGCCTGAGCCAGAGTGAGACCCTCTCTTTAAAAATAGGCGGGTGTTATGGTAGGTGCCTATAGTCCCAGCTATAGGAGGTGCCTATAGTCCCAGCTCAGGAGGCTGAGGCAAGAGGATTGCTTGAGCCCAAGAGTTTGAGGTTGCTGTGCGCCATGAAGCCACAACACTGTATCCAGGTTAACAACACAAGACTCTGTCTAAAAAAAAAAAAAAAAAAAAAGAAGAAGGAAAGAAAGAAAATGATTTTGAAATGTAGGCAGATGGGAGCTAGTAGGACTCTCCCACTGACCCCTCCAGGTTGCTCTGGGACAGGTCTGGCTTATATAGGAGGTCTGAATTTGGGGACCGTGTAGGTGTCAGTTCCCATCTGTTTTCAGGCATGTTCAGTGATAGTTCCTGGGACAGCAGAGCATCCAACAAAGGGAATGGGACTCATGGTGCCTTAGTGGAAGGATCCCTAACAGTCCTTTGATCCCACCTGTCCCCTGTCAGCCTCTCCATGGACAGATGCTCATTCCCTACCATGCAGCCATTGGCCCAGTGCATACATTATGGTGGCCTTTCCTCCCCTGAGCCAGGGGTTGACCTCAGGACCTTCAGCTTTTCAGCTCATGTTTAGAATAACAGAAGGGACCTCAGAAGTCTGTCATTGCCAGACTCCTCCAGAGTATACCCTGGTGTATAACATATACCATTATATTTCAGAGTATCCTTGCAGGGAGTGTATTCTTTCTGCTTGGATTTTTCGCAGTCTGGGGAGCGCACCACTCCTTCGCCACTGTTGGCTTCCACTGCAGTCAGAGATCTGCCTGTCTGGGCACACTGATCAGGAGCCTGCCTATCTTCTGGAGGGTTGGAACCCCCATTAGGCCCAGGCCCCACGAGGAATCTGGCTCCCCTGCCTGATAGCCAAGGTGGTCTTGGAGGTGCTGGCTCTAGATTTGTGTCCTGCGTGCTGGAGGCAAGGAGTTAGCAGGAACCAGGAGTACGGAACCAGACAGGTTGCTTAGAAACTGGCAGAGGGAGGCTTGCTTTGAAAGCCTTCCAGATCTGTTCAGAAAGCAAATGAGCAACCACAGTGTGGGGAGGGGAGTGGCTGGGAGGCCTGTGGGGCAGTTGGACTTGGGACTTTTCCCAGGACTTTTAGACAAATTCCAGGAAATTATCTAAGCCCCCAATCCCCCATTTTCTAAGAAGCACAGCAAGTGTTTATACATTCTCTGAAACCTTTTTAGGACATCTATAGGCCAGATGGAGAAGAAAACATTTAATTGTTAGAACCAGAAAGGATCCCCTCCCTCCCTGACTGCTGCTCTATTTTGTAAATGGAGAGACCACTGTTCCTTTTTTCTTCTAGCAGCCTGATGGTTATGAACACATTAATCTACACCATCATATCTGTGTCAGTGAAGTGTTACAGTGATCAGAGCAGGACTAAAGCCACACTGCCAGGGTTAGCATCCTGGCTGAACCACTTCCTGTACGGCTGTGCAGCTTTGAACAAGTTCCTTAACCTCTCTGGTCCTTAGCTTTCTCTTCTAATGCTAGAACCTACCTTATTGGGATGTTGAGATGGTTGAATGACTTAATTCATGAAAAGCATTTAAAGTTGTATTTTAAGGTTGTGTAAAGATCTCAGAAATATTTGGTACACAGTAAGCATTCACTAAGTGTTGGCTTATTGTTGTTATTATTTTAACACTTGATTTTATTTTGATAAGGTGATTTGGCATTTTACTGATCAGGGGTAATAAAAATAGGGAACTGAGGCTCAGAGAGGTCAGTTCATTTGTCCAAGGTCAGCTAGCTGATCATAAGTGATACAGCAGGGATTTTAAGCCACTACTTCACAACTACTGCTCCCTGACTGCCCAGAGCTGGTGCCTGGGGCTTCCTGGCCAGCCTGTGGGGTGATGTCCTGGGCTATCCCACGTTCTCTGAGCCTAGATGGAAACTTAGTGTGGTCCCTGCCCCAACAGATGCCCAGAAGTGTGAGCTAATCTGCCAGTCAGAGGACACGGGGGATGTGGTGTTCATGAACCAGGTGGTCCATGATGGGACACGCTGCAGCTACCGGGACCCGTACAGTGTCTGTGCCCGTGGAGAGTGTGTGGTAGGTGCCCCTCCCTGTCACTCACCCCCTGTCTGGACAGGGAAATCATGGGGCTGTGCTGCAGCCCCTTCTGCCCCCGGGAAGCATGACACTCTTTGGTCCTCAACATAGCCCTATTGCCCAGCTTGTTTGAAGAGGGAGGAGACGGCAAGAATCATTACCACGCTTGGTAAAAGGCCTCACCCAGGTCATATGGCAGATATGTGCGGGAGCCCTGTCCAGGGATACCTCTTAGGCCAGGGCCTGGGGACAGGGCAGGAGCCATGGGCTGCTGCCTAGGGTGGCAGTGAGAGAGGGGTATCTCCTCCCATTGACCTTCCCTCTGGCTTTAGCCTGTTGGCTGTGACAGGGAGGTGGGGTCCATGAAGGCTGATGACAAGTGTGGAGTCTGTGGTGGTGACAACTCTCACTGTAAGACTGTGAAGGGGACACTGAGCAAGGCCTCCAAGCAGGCAGGTAAGGTTGGCTGGGCTGGGGCAACGAGGGGTGACTAGGGTTCTGGCTGCTGTACCAGGGTGAGAGGAAGAGCCTGGGGGGGGGGGAGGAAGAGCCTGGCAGCCTGTCTTCCAGACCTCCCTGGGCTTCCCAGGGCTGATGAGCTGCAGCTGATAACCTCACCTCCTGGGCATGCTGCTGCCAGAGTTTGTGGCCCAGGAGCTCCAAGAAGCATTTTCCTGCTAGGCAACATGATAAGATGGGAGCCATCTCTTGGGCTCTGGGGCTTTTGCTGGGGGGAAGGGGCCATACAAGTCTGAAAGTGTTGCCAAGACTAGACTGATAATTTTCTTTTCCTGTCTCACCTGAATTTTTTTTTAACCTTGGTAGGCCCCTCTTACTTTGAACTCCTAGCATCTTTGAGTTCCTTGACTTTCATTTTCACCTCCAATCTGACCACACTTACTATTGAAAAGGGCCAGATACTAGTCCTTTACCCTTTAGTATGAACTAGATCCATTTCCTCTTTGGAATTGTTGTAGCTTTGCCTCACCTTTCATTGTCAGGGGGAAGGTTGGTGGTTCTGAGACTTGTTTCTGGGCATTGAACAAAGATGGCCACATGGGCTTATGACAGTCATGTGCCTGTTTCATCTAAATCCCTTCAATAGAAAGTAGCTGAAGGTGTGAGAAGAAAGAAGGGGAGAGAAAGCCAGAGGAGCAAAAAGGAAAAAGTGTAGAAGCAAGAGAAGAGAGTCACGAAAGTGGGAAACAATAGCAGCTCTCTCACACACAGAGGCCCTTAAAATTTACAGGGCATGTTAAGCTAGAGAAAACCATTTGACTCTCCAAGCACCCCATGGAGAAGTTCCCATCCCTAGTTTACAAATGAGGAGACAGAAGTTCAGAGAGGTTCATTGATCAAATGAGATGTTCCTGGCATGTTACCCAATGGGGAGTGGGGGATGCTGGCAGTGTGGTCCCCAGGTGAGGATGCTTAATGCTCTTCCACATCTTCCTGTGTGGCAGGAGCTCTCAAACTGGTGCAGATCCCAGCAGGTGCCAGGCACATCCAGATTGAGACCCTGGAGAAGGCCCCCCATTGTATTGGTAAGTGCTGGGATATGGGGGAGGACAGTGGGGCCCTGTCCCTGTCCTCAAAGGGTAATCTGAGAGAGCAGAGGGCAAAATCTAATGTGTGGCAAATTTTGCAAAGTTTAATAATGGGCAGAGAACCCCTTTTATTTTATTTTTGAGACAGGGTCTCACTCTTTGTTACCTGGGCTCAAGTGCAGTGGTTTAATCATAGCTCACTGTAACCTTGAACTCCTAGGCTCCGCCTACCAAGTAGCTATGACTACAGGTGCATGCCACCACACCCAGCTAATTTTTCTATTTTTTAGGGATAGGGTTTTTCTATGTTATCTAGGTTGGTCTCAAACTCCTGGGCTCAAGCAGTCTTCCTGCCTCAGCTTCTCAAAGTGCTGGGATTACAGGTGTGAGCTATCATGGCTGGTCTATTTTATTTTCTAATTTGTGTTAAATGGACAACCCATTCTATGGTTCAAATATCAGAATGTCTAAAAGGGGTATAAGAGGAGTTGTTCTCCATCACTTGTCCTCTAGGGGCAATCATAGTTAATAATTTCTTGTGCACATAGATGACTTTTAAACGTGGTATGTCAACTTTCACAGCATAACATATCAGCCCCAAACTTACTGGCTTCAAATAATTGATTGACCCAGTTTTATGGGTCATCTGTTTGGGCTGGGCTCACCTAGCTGGTTCTTCTGCTCACCTGCCTGGATGGACTCAAGCCAATGTTGTCAGTTGGTAGGTCTGTTGGGAGCTGTTAGTCTAGAATGGCCTCACTCACATGTCTGATGGTTGGCACTGGCTGTCAGCGGGGGCTGTGCAGGGCCATGTCCTCAACAGGTTAACCTGCTGTTACTCACTTGGTGTTATCACAATCCTCAGGAGTAGCAAGAGAGGACAAGCCCCAGTGGGCAAGCACTTTTCAAGTCTCTGCTTGCATCATTTTCTTTCTTTCTTTCTTTCTTTCTTTCTTTCTTTCTTTCTTTCTTTCTTTCTTTCTTTCTTTCTTTATTGTTGGGGATTCATTGAGGGTACAATAAGCCAGGTTACACTGATTGCATTTGTTAGGTAAAGTCCCTCTTGCAATCATGTCTTGCCCCCAGAAGGTGTGGCACACACCCATGTTTTCTAATGTCCTAATGGCCCAAGTCACATGGCAAAGCCCAGATTCAAGGCACTGTATCTTGATGTCAGAGTGGTAAAATTGTAGTTGCAATTTGCAACTACAAATTGCAAAGGGACATACATATAGGAATAGGAGGAATTAAGAACCATTTTTGTAGTATACTCCATGGGCCCTTACATTATTCTTGTTAGGATAATTCTCAAACACAGAGTCACTAAATGAGGTATCTACACTTTGTACTTATAACAGTTATACAGTTATGAAGCCAAGATAGATAAAAAAATGAGAGCCCCAACATAATTTAATTAAAAATTCAAAGAACGTTAATGTAAGAGATGTTCTGTTTTGTTAAGTTTTGTTTTTGCTGAAACTAAATTGGCAGTCAAAAACCAAACATGTCCAGAGAGGCAAATCCATGGAGATGGAAAGTAGGATCAGTGGTGGGCAGGGGCTTGAGGAGGAACGGGGTGTGACTGCTATAGGTATGGCGTTTCTTTAGGGGATGACGAAAATGTTCTGGAATTAGATAGTGATGATGGCTGAAATCCCTGAGTCGCATACTTTGATTGGGTGAATCTCATGGTATGTGAATTATATCCTGATTAAAGCCCCATGAGCATGGTACAGAGCAGGGTCCCAGAAGCAGGTGGGTAGTAGGTTGGATCTCACACATCAGGCAATGCCTCGGTTCTTCCACATGCACTTGTGTTCAGCTCTCAAAAATCTCATCATAAACACAAACACAATATCTTTTGGTAGGCTCAAAGATCACAAAGATGGCTCCATCCATGTTTTTAGACTATCATCGAAGTAATTAAATTTTTTTTTAAAGTCTCCCGGAAAATGTGTATCTCTTGGAGAATATGTCTGCATTGGTATCTCTCCTTAGCACAGCTGTGATTGATTCCTAATCTTCTACTCTAAAAGGCCCCTGAAAGGGTATAGTCCAAACAGGCAATAGACACAAAGCCCAAAGTGGATTGGGGGCCCTCTGTGTGCCCTAGTTAACTGACAGGGGTGGGGGCAGAGCCAGTCTGAGTCCAGGCCTCCTGTCTCCCGGCCCTTTTCAGCTATACCACTCAGGCATGGTGAGCCCAAGTTTGGTGGACTTTGGTTCAGACAAGTCCTGCTCTCTGTGCCTACCTTGCTGTGTGGAATTGTGCTGTAATAGGGGCTGGGAAGGGAAGGGGCAAAGAGAGAAGGGACATCTACTCCAAGAAGCAGTGGGGCTCACAGACACTGTTCCTGCTGTGCCCCTGGAGATAATTTCAGAACATGAGCAGCCTTGGGCTGCCTGGGCCAGCCCCCTCTACCTACTTCTGCCTCTACAAGTCTGGTTCCTTGAGTCTCATGGAGAACTGTCTTCTGTGGAAGTCAGGGAAGAGGCTATTAGCAGCAGGGGCAGGCTGAGCACATGTGCATCTGTGTGTTTGTCAGGTGAGTTCCCTGAAGGGTTAGAGCTATCCAGGGAGCCTGGAGGGAGAGGGATGGAGGGGCAGCCCAGAAGCTGAAACTGGGCGTCGGCACAGGTTGTGTGGTTGTACACCAGTAAGGTGCACCTGGGCCCTCTGTGAAAACACACTGAGTATGTGTGGTACTTGCATGCCCTGGGAGTGTGTGTGCCTGCCCAAGAATGTGCTCTCTGAAGAAGCCCAGGACAGGTGGCAGCCCTGGCAGTGAAGGCCATGGCTCTATCCAAACTTACTAGGCTCTCCTAGAATCTGTGGACGTGAGCTGTTTGAAAGGAAGTGTAGGGAAGAGAGCTCATGCTGTTAATATCTACCATGTGCTAGGCTGCGAGCTTCCGCATTCCTACATTATCTCACTTATATCTCATCGCAATCTGTGAATGATATCGTTATCCCATTTTTCAGTTGAGAATACTGAGGCACAGAGAGATTAGGTAGTTGCCCAAGATATAGAGCAGGTCACTGGTAGAGCCAGGACTCAGACCTAAGTCTAGACAGTGGACAGTTCAGGCTGGTCTACCCACCACCCCCTAGAACAAGGGAAGGAATAGACAGTTAGGGGTCTGTGACAGATGTTGGGAGGTGCAGGAGTGGGCAAGGGCAGTGAGCTGCACTGGGCCTGAGGGGCTGCCCAGCCCATAGCTTAGACAGTTTGGAGGGGTTAGAGGCAGAGAAAATGGTCAGGCAGCCTGAGGAGGAGGCCTATGTGGGCAGGAGGTGGGTGGCATCCCTGCAGTAGCCTTCCAGGAAGGGGCAAGGCTGTCCTTTGTTCCCGGTGGCCTGCTGCCTCTAGCTCTTGAGAACTGGGCTGTGGCCCACCTCTATCCCCCACCATGTGTCTATGAGTCTCTGATTCCCCATCTGTATTAATAATGGCCCAACCCTTAGGATGTGTGTGAGTTTGACTGAAGCAGTTAGCAGAGTGACTGGCACATGGTTAGTGTTCTAGGAATATTAGCTTTTGTGTTACAGTTATGACCATCTAAATATGGACCAGATAGAGGCTCTGAGGTTCCTTCCTTCCTGGATACCCTGGTGCTTGGGAGCCTTTGCCCTGCCTACCTGGTTCAGGGGCTCAGGTCCCCAGCTGTTGTATCTAGGGTGGCTAAGGTTCCCACTTAAGGGCCTTAGACAGGTGTCCACACCTACACATCTTCCATCCACCTGCTACCCAGGGTCTTTTGGCAGTAAGTTGTGAGTTACTCACTGATTAGGACTTTAAGGGGTAGAAATTTACAGATATTAAAAATCCCCCCCAAAAAAATAATCTCCCATGTACCAGGCCCATGCTGGGCCAGTGACCCTAAGATGGAAATGTGCTGACAGGTTGCTGAGGGCATGACACTTGTGGTCTCAGTGGTGCTAGAAGTCAGGGACTGTTCTGACAGTCCTGGTGACAGTGCCCACTGTATGTCACACACTCTGCAAAGTTCATTATATATACACGTGGACTCTTGTTATCCCTAGAGCCTGGCAATGGGGCTGGAGTGGGTGTGTATCACAGCTGTCCTTGTGGGGAAGCTGCAGCCCTGTGAGCTGGGTAGAATTATCATTTCCATTTTACAGATGGTGGAACCAAGGAGCCATAGGAGGGCTAAGTAATTCCCTACAATCAATTTGACTCGAGCCTGAACTCTTTTTTTTTTTTTTAGAGACAGAGTCTCACTTTATCACCTTCGGTAGAGTGCTATGGTGGCACAGCTCACAACAACCTCCAGCTCTTGGGCCTAGGCAATTCTCTTGCCTCAGTGTCCTGAGTAGCTGGGACTACAGGCACCCGCCACAACGCCTGTCTATTTTTTGTTGCAGTTTGGCCTGGGCCGGGTTCAAATCTGCCACCCTTTGTATATGGGGCTGGTGCCCTACCCAGTGACCCACAGGCACTGCTCTCAATCCTGTACTCTTAACCTTGAGGCTGTGCTATAGAAATTTTAAGGAGGGCAGAATTCCTGATGGCTGGGCAATCAAAGAAGGCTTCCTGGAGGAGGAGTATTAGGCTGAGCCTCAACTATGGGTAGAGATTAGTTAGATGGAAAGAAGATAAAGACAGCAGCAAGGGTGAGAGGAATGGGGTGTGCCAAGATCCAGAAGCAGGGACAAGTTGTATGTGTGTGTGTGTAGGGGACAGTGTGTAGACCTGTTTGAGTGGGGAAGACTCAGGTGGAGAGGAGGGCCTGAGGGGCCCCCTGGGAAGGCCTCGAATGTCATATTCATGGGCCCCTTGTGGAGGGGAGTAGAGATTGGTGTGACCCTCTCCCCCCACTGGCCAGTGGTGAAGAACCAGGTGACGGGCAGCTTCATCCTCAACCCCAAGGGCAAGAAAGCCACAAGCCGGACCTTCACTGCTATGGGCCTGGAGTGGGAAGACACAGTGGAGGATGCCAAGGAAAGCCTTAAGACCAGTGGGCCCCTGCCCGAGGCCATCACCGTCTTGGTGAGCTGTTATTTCGTGTGTCAGCCCCTGCCTCCCACCTTGTCCCTCACACTGTTGCCTCTGTTGCCGAGCTGGCATGGACCTGGTAGAAATCACTTTTCTGCCAAGATCAAGGCACCCCTCCATCCTGGGACCACCTCTTTTGTGATTAAAAGCTGGCAGGGTGGCAAGTGAGGGAGGGAAATGAAAGGGTTGTTTCTCCTCTGTCAGACCCCAGACCGTACACATAGGGAATGTGTTCTCCTTAATGCAGGATCAGAAATGGGGCCCTGAAGGGAGGTGTTGGCAGGGACAGGCTGGCTCCCTGTGTCATCCTGTCATCATCTAGAGTCAGTGTGCATCACGGCATGGCCAGGAGTGACATCCTTGGGCATTTAAGGCAGCTGACCCAGGGGTGCCAGTTCCTGAGAAGGGGACAGGGCCACTGTCCTGGCTGGGATGCATCTCTGCCCACACCCCCCTTCCTAGACATGGACCAGGCTGTAGATCAGCGATTGTTAACCCAGCAGTCTGGACCATGAGGAGCTCCATCCTTGGCCCTGGCTGGTGGAAGCTTCCTGTGTCACCCTAACTGGTTGGAGAGCACCTAGAGGTCAGGCTCTGTGGCCTATTGGTGTGAGCATATTAATTTGATCCAACATGTATTTTTTTTTTTATTTGCCTTCTATTTATCTACCATCCATACATCCATAGCCAGCTGATTTGAATATGGAGGCCACTTGTGGGGAAAGAACAATCAATCTCTTCAAGAAACAGTGTTAGGACAGTTGGATATATGTTAATACATGCAGAAGAATGAAGTTGGACCCCTACCTTACACCTTCCACAAAAATTAACTCAAAATAAATCAAAGGCCTAAATATAAGTGTAAAACCATAGAACTATCAGAAGAAAACAGAGGAGTAACTGTTTTTGATTTTGGATTCTTTGCTATGATACCAGAAGCAAAACAAAAAGAAAAGATAGATGACTTAGACTTTATCACAATGAAAACATCAAAGGACATTATCAAGAAGTGAGGAGACCACCTGCAGAATGGGAGAAAATACTTGTAAATCATGTCTCTGGTGAGGGACCAGCGCCCAGGCTGTGCCTATTGGGCATCTTCTGGAGCCAGGCCACGATGCTGTAGTGAGCAGAGCAGACTGATAGACACAGCTCCCGCGCCTTTTAGAACTTAGGTCAGTGGAAGAGAAGGGCATTCACAGGTACACCATCTGCTCTCAGCAAGTTCAGGCGCTGGTCTGAACACCTCCCCCAAGCCATGCTGGCCACAACTCATCCCAGTGTTCCCTGGTTCTGCTCTGACCTCACAGCCTTCTTCAACCCTTCCACTCCTACCTCCCCTCTGGCCTTACTTCTCTTTCTGGTCCTGTGCCGCCTTCTGTTTCCCCTCAGGTGCTTCCCCCTGCTGAGGGTGGCCCCTGCAGCAGCCTGGCCTATAAGTATGTCATCCATGAGGACCTGCTGCCCCGTATTGGGAGCAACAACGTGCTCCTGGAGGAGACAGATACCTATGAGTGGGCACTCAAGAGCTGGGCGCCCTGCACCAAGACCTGTGGAGGAGGTACCAGGTCTCCTGACTCTGCAGGGCCTCTCAAGGCATTGGGGTTGGGGGCTGAGGTTGTCTCCCTTTGATATATCCTTGCTCATGCCTCATTTTCTCCTTGAGGATCTCCAGTGTGCAGAATCCCATCCTAGGCAGGGCACATGGGATGTGGCTAGGGTGCTAGAGTGGTATCTGGGTAAGCCTTCTGTCCTATAAGAGCTTGCCTGCTGTGGGGACAGACAGCTATCCAGAGCCATTTACTCACCAATGAGATGGGGCTGTTCAGGAAGGCATTCTTCAGAAAGCGATGGGCAGGTGGGTGTGCGGAGGCACTCAGGGAGTGAGGAGGAGCCGTGAGGTTCCTTAGCCCCTAGCAGCCCAGGCCCATGGCAGCCTACCCTCCCACAGGGATCCAGTTCACCAAATATGGCTGCCGGCGCAGACATGACCACCACATGGTGCAGCGACACCTGTGTGACCACAAAAAGAGGCCCAAGCCCATCCGCCGGCGCTGCAACCAGCACCCGTGCTCCCAGCCTGCGTGAGTGCTCTGGGGAGGGTTAGGGAGTTTGGTCCTGTGCGAGGTCCTGGCCCTCTTCCTGGAGGAAGAGGGGGGAGGAGGGCTGCTGAGCCAGCTTCTCCCAGCACCAGGTCATGGAGACCCAGCCCTGCAGCCAGGACTCCCAGAGCAGAGAGCATACTGCTTGCCCATTCATCAGGAAGAAGAGGCTTCCTTTGTCTGCCCTTCCCAGCATTCTTTTACAGATGGAAAACTGAAGCTAGTTTGGGGACATAGCTTTCCTTAGTAATCCAGGGGCCCATAGAGATAGCATGGATTTCAGTGCTTCTGGGCTCTGGGCCCGGGCCAAGGTGCTGTCCACAACTTCCTCTCTGCCCAATCCTCAGTAGTCCAGGGACACAGCCGGGCCTGCCCGTTCTCAGCCATGGCCCAGCAACTGATTTTGATTCCCCAGCCTGAGGACACACTCTGAGTACAAGGTCATGTTCTTGGGGTTATTTGGAGGAGCCTTCGGGGAGGATTCAAGGTCAGGCCTCTGAACCTCTGCCCCAGGACCCCTTCAGCCTCCATGGGCCTTCTCTGGCACCCTCAGGCAGGCTAAGGCTGAGGATAGCTGGCAGATAGCAAACTGCAGAGGGCCTTGTCCATCTCTGTTTCCCCAGTAGTCCTCCCGGGGGGGTGCAGGGCTGCTGGCTAGACCTTGCAGTTCCTGCTCCCTTGGGTCAGAAGAGCCCCAGGCCTGGACGTGTGACCATGGGCCAGGGCAGGAGCTGGTGGCCTCCCTGTGTCCTGTTCAGGCATGATACCCCACCTGTCTTCTGCCAGGACAGGTTCATAATCCACAGTCTGCTTCTCTCTCACTTGTTACTTCATCGATTGTTCAGACTGCTTTCCCCACAGATGCCTGTGACCACAGAGCATGCGGGATTAATGCGGCCTGAGGTCCCTGGTGGGTTATCCCCAACCGTGGGGTTTTGTTTTAGTTTTTACAGGAGGGGGTTGAAAGAGCCCTGATTTACTATAAGAGGCCTCAGGGAAGCGATGGGGAGCAGGAGTTGGGGTATCCCTCCCTCCATGCCCACCGGTGCAGTTTTGCTTTTGTAACTCATTCAACAGGTGTCCTCATAAGAGGCTGTTGGAAGTTGCTCTATAGCTAAAAGGCACTTGGGAGGCCATCAGCATAGTGGCTCAGTGCTGAAGCTCTGTGGGTGGTGATGGTGATAGTAATAGTGCTCTTGACCCTGGAGATCCACAGGAGGTTGGGGGATCTCCAATGAGAGCGTGGCTTTGATCTGTTTTGTGCACTGCTCTGCACTCAGTAGATATGCAAATATTTATGGGGTGTTGAGACAATTATGATGCAAAGATGGGATAACCAAGGCTCAGAGGGGTTTCTCGTTTGCCCAAAGACACATGGTGCCAGGATTTAAGTATATATCATACCTGCTTTTCAGAAAGAGTAGTGACCTCCCTGAGGCCACACAGCCAGGTGGACAGTTGTCTGGGCCCTCAGGCACTGTGTAGTCCACATGTACTCTCTGGCTCCTGCCTCTAGCTGTCTAGGGGTGGGAGGTATCCCCCAGGAGGAAGTGTCTGCTTGGTCTCACCTTCCGTCCTCTTCCCACCCTGTCTGTCTCCAGGTGGGTGACAGAAGAATGGAGCCCCTGCAGTAGGAGCTGCGGGAAGCTGGGGGTGCAGACTCGGGGGGTGCAGTGCCAGCTGCCCCTCTTCAATGGCACCCACAAGGCCATGCCAGCCAAGACCTGCCCTGTGGACCGGCCTGAGGCCCGGCGGCCCTGCCACCGCGTGCCCTGCCCAGCCCAGTGGCGGACAGGAGCTTGGTCCCAGGTGAGTTGTCCTCAGGTTGGAGGGGTTTGGGGAGGAGGTGGGTCCCAGGGATTTTCTGGTGTTGCCCACAGGCAGAGAGTTTCTGGCAGAATTTATCTCCCTACAGCTTAATCTGGCTTTTCTCAAAACAAAGTCAAACAGCTCCCATGCTGCTGTACCAGGGCTCTGTTCTGGGACTTTAGGTTCATTCACTGTCTCCTTCAGGCTCCCCACAGTGCTGGGAGGTGTGGGGTAATATCCCTGTGTTCCAGAGGAGCAAATTAAAGCACATTCTTGCATTCAAAAAATATTGAGCACCTGCTATGAGCCAGGAATTGTACTAGGAATGCAGGAAGCTGGTACCAACTACGCAGACCCGATTCTTGCCCTAGCACAGCCCACAGTCCCATGAGAGAGCCACACTAGACTGAGCAGCCACAGTACTCACAGAGCACCTGGAGCTGTGTGGGGGTCACTGGGGCCACGTGATCAAGGTCAGAGGGTGGCCAGGGATGGCTTCTCTAAGGAGGTGTTGTTCAGGCTGAGTTCTGAGGGATGAACCACAGGAAGAGACTGAGGCAGGAACAACTGTGCAGTGTTCCAAAAGCCATAAGGACAGTGGACCAGAGCTTCCTGGGAGGATGATATTGGAGAGGCACTAGGGGACAGCGCTGCAGGGCTTCATAAGGAGTTGGAATTTATTCTAAGGTCAATGGGAAACTATTGAAGAACATTAAAAGGTCAGATTTCAGGTTTCAAAGACCACTGCGCCAGCTCTAACTGTGGGGAGGCCAGGGTAGAGAAAAAGAGGGAGCAGCCAGGTTGCTGAGTAATCCAGGTGCCCTGTGGCTTAGGGCCTAGAAGTTGCCATAAGGAAATGTGTAATGTCTTGGGTTTTCTCTAAAACATTCATTTGATATGAACTTGGAAGATATTAAGCCAAGTGAAATAAGCCACACACATAAGGACAAACACTGCATGATTCCACTTAATACGAGGTACCGTATATACTCAAGTATAAGCCGAGTTTTTGTGCCGAAAATTTGTGCCGAAAAACCCGAACTTGGCTTATACTCGGGTCATACAGGTTATTTGATTCGGTGCGCTTAGCTTAACAGGTAATCAAGCTAAATCACAAAGGTTAAAATCCTTCAAAACTGGATTCCTCCTCCTCATCATCTGTATGTCCAAACAGAGCTT
>CAUYPK010159380.1:0-55385 GCA_963574355.1 Loris lydekkerianus | reverse complement strand
GAAGCTATCTATGACAAACCCACAGCTAATATTTTACTGAATGGAGTAAAACTGAAAGCTTTTCCTCTTAGAACTGGAACCAGACAAGGCTGTCCTCTGTCAGCTTTACTACTCAACATAGTGCTGGAAGTTCTAGCCAATACATTTAGTCAAGACAAGGAAATAAAGGGACTAGAAATGGGGGCAGAGGAGGTCAAACTCTCCCTCTTTGTTGGTGACATGATCTTATACTTAGAGAATCCCAAATACTCAACCACAAGATTCCTGGAAGTCATAAAAAAAATACAGTAATGTCTCAGGATATAAAATCAATGTCCACAAGTCAGTAGCCTTTGTATACGCCAATAACAGTGAAGATGAGAAGCTAATTAAGGACACAACTCCCTTCACCATAGTTTCAAAGAAAATGAAATACCTAGGAATATACCGAACAAAGGAGGTGAAGGACCTCTATAAAGAAAATTATGAAATCCTCAGAAAGGAAATAGCAGAAGACTTTAACAAATGGAAGAACACACCATGCTCATGGCTGGGAAGAATCAACATTATTAAAATGTCTATACTTTCCAAAGCAATCTACCTATTCAATGCCAACCCTATTAAGATACCAACATCGTTCTTTCAAGATTTGGAAAAAATGATTCTGCATTTTGTATGGAACTAGAAAAAAACTGTATAGCTAAAGCAGTACTTAGTAATAAAAATAAAGCTGGGGGCATCAGCATACCAGATTTTAGGCTGTACTACAAAGCCATAGTGGTCATGACAGCATGGTACTGGCACAAAAATAGAGACATAGACACTTGGAATCAAATAGAAAACCAGGAAATGAAACTAACATCTTACAACCATGTAATCTGTGATAAACCAAATAAGAACATATCTTGGGGGAAAGACCCCCTATTCAATAAATGGTGTTGGGAGAACTGGATATCTACATGTAAAAGACTGAAACTGGACCCACACCTTTCTCCACTCACAAAAATTGATTCAAGATGGATAAAGGACTTAAATTTAAGGCATGAAATAATAAAAATCCTCAAAGAAAACATGGGAACAACATTGGAATATATTAGCCTAGGGAAAGACTTCATGAAGAAGACTGCCATGGCAATGGCAACAACAACCAAAATTAACAAATGGAACTTCATTAAACTGAAAAGCTTCTGTACAGCTAAGGAGACAACAACCAAAGCAAATAGACAACCTACACAATGGGAAAGGATATTTGCATATTTTGAATCAGACAAAAGCTTGATAACTAGGATCAATAGAGAACTCAAATTAATCCACATGAAAAAAGCTAACAATTCCTACATCAATGGGCAAGAGACATGAATAGAACCTTCTCTAAAGAAGATAGACAGATGGCTAACCAACATATGAAAAAATGTTCATCATCCCTAATTATTAGAGAAATGCAAATCAAAACTACCCTGAGATACAATGTAACCCCAGTGAGAATGGCCCACATCACAAAATCTCAAACTGCAGACGCTGGTGTGGATGTGGAGAGAAGGGAACACTTTTACACTGCTGGTGAGACTGCAAACTAGTACAACCTTTTTGGACAGAAATATGGAGAAATCTCAAAGAACTCAAGCTAGACCTCCCATTTGATCCTGCAATCCCATTACTGGGCATCTACCCAGAAGGAAAAATAATCCTTTTATCATAAGGACACTTACACTAGACTGTTTATTGCAGCTCAATTTACAATTGCCAAAATGTGGAAACAACCTAAATGCCCACCAACCCAGGAATGGATTAACAAGCTGTGGTATATGTATACCAGGGAATACTATTCAGCCATTAAAAAAATGGAGACATTGCATCCTTTTTATTAACTTGGATGGAAGTGGAAGACATTATTCTTAGTAAAGCATCACAAGAATGGAGAAGCATGAATCCTATGTACTGAATTTTGATATGAGAACAATTAATGACAATTAAGGTCATGGTGGGGGTGGGGGGAGGGGAGAGCAGAGAAGGAAAGAAGGAGGGAGGGTGAAGAAAGAAAGAGCAAAGAGAGGGAAGGAGGGAGGGGGTGGGGCCTTGGGGTGTGCCACACCTTTTGGGGGCAAGACAGGATTGCAAGAGGGACTTTGCCCAACAGATGCAATCAGTGTAATCTGGTTTATTGTACCCTCAATGAATCCCCAACAATAAAAAAAAAAAAAAAAAAAAGAAAGAAAGAAAAGAAAAGAAATAGTTTGGGGAGAGAGAAGAATTTCAGTAGTTTCTTTTTTACTTAAGTTTGAAGTGTCTATTAAAAAACCAGGTGCAGATGTTGCAAAGGAAGAAAGTTATACGTAAATGTTCCTGAGCATAGATTTAGGAATGTTTAGCATATTTCTCATGGTGATTAAGGCCTTGAGATAAGATGCGATTCTGCTAGACTGGGCTAAATAGAAAAGAGGAACTATGAGTGAGTTCCCTGCTGCTGCAGCACTGAGAGATTGGAGTCATGACCAGAAAAAAGCCTAACACCACATATCTGGAAATGTGCTTTTCCCATGAGTAGAAGTGATTACATATGTGTGCATAATGATGTGACCAACATGTAGAGAATATTTTGTAAATATTCTGTAAAATGTTGTAATAAATGTTGTGGCAAATAAAGGTACAATTTCCCATTTTCCCTATGCATGGTGACTGTTGGGACATCCCTTAGACTTGGAAGAAGTAGGCTGTGAGGGGAGAGAGGAACCATAAATGGCACTTCGGAAGCTATATGAAAACACATTTTGAGAAGGAGGGATTAATCAAGTGTCAAACGCTGACGATGGATTTAATAAAATGAGGCCTGCTAATTGACTGAATTTAGCAATTCAAAAGTCTTTGATGATATCAGTAAAATCTGTTTTAGTGGAATAGCATTAATGAAAGATGAATTGGAGAGAGGAGTCTAGAGAAATTGGAAGGAAAGAATTTTGAGACAGAAAACAGAGCCAACATTTTTAGAGAGTTTTGTTATGGAAAGGAGCAGGGAATTGGGGAGTAGCTAGAGATAACTGTTGGCTCAGGAAAGTTGCTTTGTTTTTAACATGGTTGATGCTACAGTGTGTTTTTATGTCTGTGGGGTTTAGCCTGTGAATTAGGACATAATAAAGATACTGAATAGAGAAACAGAAATGAATGGAGAAATGCTCCCAAGTAAGTAAGAGAGGAAAAGATAAAGTGAGTAAGCAGAAGAGTTAGTCTTTTTTTTTTTTTCCCACAGAGTCCTACTCTGTTGCCCTAGTTAGAGTACCCTGGCATCACTACAGCTCACAGCAACCTTAAACTCTTGGGCTCAAGAGGTGCTCTTCACTCAATTTCTTAAGTAGCTGGGACTATAGGCGCCCACCATGATGCCTGGTTAATTATTCCATTTTTAGTAGAGACAGGGTCTTGTTCATGCTCAGGCTATTCTCGAATTCCTGAGATCAAGCAATCCTTCCTTAGCCTCCCAGAGTGCTAGAATCACAGGCATGAGCCACTGGTCTTAAATAGGGGCAGGAGAATTTTATCAATAGTAATAGCAAGGACTGCAGGGTATAGGAATACAGATCCAAATACATAATGATGGATGTAGGAGAAGTATTTCCTGGTTGCCTTATGCTTTCTTTAGCATAATAGGAAGCTGAGATTCAAAGGATGAGGAGGTATTGACTATATCCCACTTCACACATCTGAGACACATACCAACCTTCCATTACTAGCAGAAAGCAATTCACCCAAAGTAGTGTCTGTGCGCACAGGGCCACATATCTGGAGGAATGTGTATTAGAGCATGCAATAGCCAGTGGTATCCCTTCTCCCTGCAATTCAGATGTTCCTCTTTGATATCAGTTGTCCCATCTCAGCTTCACTGGAAGTCTGTTATCTACAATGAGTTTTCTCTAAGGATATTCTCTGACACTTATATATACGCTTTTACTAGATTGTCTATATGTTTACTAGACATGTCTAGGTTTTCATGGTTTTTAGAAATAGATTCAGGCCTGGCTCCAAGTAAAACAGAAATTAATAAGTCACAAATATATAAATACCAATTCTAATAAGTGCTGTGAAAGGGAGATGTGAAATTTGAGCAGGGATCTGAAGGAAACGTGGGACAGGCTAAAATGAAGAGAAGAAAGGAAATGCACAAAGACCCTGCAGGAGGTATTGAAGAAAATGAAAAGAAGCCAGTGGAAAAGGAACACAGAGAGTGCAGCAGAAAAGAGTGATAGAGACAGGGAGCGATGAGGTTGGAGAGACAGGACAGAGCTAGGTAATGAAGAGCCCTGTAGGTCATTTGCTGAATTTTGGTCTTATCAAGAGACCAGAGGAAAGCCATGGAAGTCGTTTAAGCAAACTTGTTATGATCAGATGAGCAATGCAAAGCAGTTCACAACCAAGACAGGCACAAGTGCTCATCGTGAAGCTCACTACATGAAGAGGAAGATGAGTCTAGTCTAGTGGTTTACAGGAAACACAGAATCAGATGTGCATGAGTAAGTGCTGTAGATATTTAAAGACACAAAGGAGGAACATATGAAAAGGACCAGCGAGGCAGTATAGATTCAGTCCATCAGTTAATTCTCCCATCGTGCAATTCTCTATTTCCCAGACTCAGTATCTCAATATTAGTCTTGTTAGTAACTTGCATCCTTGAATCTCCTCTTACTCCTGAATCCAGCACTTATTTTTTCTATTTTCTCACTGAATTTTAAATACTATCTTGCCTTCAGTGTTCCTACAGATTCCATATGCTCAGAACTCAAAGCCCCTTCTCGCATCATGTCCATCCCTCCATGAGACATTTCTTGCTTCTCCATTTCTGCCACTGTAGCCATATTAAGGTAGTGACACTTAGGCTTTCTCACCTCTAGGAAGTTATCACGCACAACCTATTGACTAGAGTTTTCTCCCCCTCTGTTTCTTTGTAGGAAATTCTCAAACTTGGCGCAGGATTCAGAGATTAACCAAAAGTGTTGCTCCAAGGCCAAGCAATCATTTGTTTAAAAGAAATCTGATATAATTAATTAAGATGATAATTTGATAATAATTTTATTAAAATAACTACATGCTGAAGGATTACTATTACACTAGATAATAGTTTTCAGCTATATCTTATTGGAAAACATTTAGTTTGAACTAAAATTCCCTTGTATAGTTGGAAATCTCAACATTAGAGGAAGCAGAGTCATATAGTTTTTATTTAACGCCAGTAAAAATTACTAATGAGCTTTAATCTAGTTATTAGGGAGTGCTAAAAATACTAATGAAAAGGAAAGAATTAAAATTTTCTTAAAATGATGATCTGAATAATTTTTTTTAAATGTTCTTCTTTTCTAAATGTTTTCTAAATGTTCTAAATGTATGTATTATATTAGGCTTGTATATATTAAAGCATAACAATCTGAGTTTTAAAGAAATTTCTATTTAACTTGTTCAATAATGAAAATAATACCACTTAGATTGTTTTTACTTTTCACATAGTGCATGTAGAGTCACATACATTATGTCATCATGACTTTTAAATTATAGACCTTCTCATAATGATGATGAATACCACTATGCACAATGGAATAGTCTATTGCAAAAATGTCTCCGAGTCATCTTTGGGACTTGCTTTTCAGCTCAGCCTAGAAATTAATTTGGTTTAAGGATCCCCTGAGTTAGTTCAATGAATAATTTCTCATGTGTAACCCTCAATATGTGTATTTTCCTGACAAAGGCATTTTAACAATGAAATTTCATCAAAACTCATAGATTAACTCTAGGCTGGGAAGAACTTGAGCAGGGTGGTAGGAAATACAATGGTCTTCTCTTTATATTTGCATTAGAAATAAAACTTCTAAGCTGTGGAGGACACTGTCAGTTGCATTAACAGTAGCCATTCTCTCCTCTGCCTTATTGTTTTTTGCTGATAGAGGCAAAAAATGCCAGACAGTTACCCAATATTTCTCAAATGAGTAATGGGAATGTGACCCAACCTTCATCAGTGGGACCCATGGTTAAGTTTTCTGATAGGCTTTAGCAAAAAGGGTGTGATGCCTGTAGCTGTGTCAGCCTTGTGTTGACCCTAAACAAACAAACTTGAGGAGTTAAAGCAATTAAACAGCAGAAAGAGGGAAAGAGCCTGGGTCTATGATGTCATAATAAAGATTCTGAACCAATCTTTGAACTATTCTCCAAGGTTTAGACTACCTCAGATGGTCTATCCCATTTTCTCTTCACATAAGGCATCTTTATTTAGGAAAAATGACCTGCTGTCTAAATAAACCTGCTAATAAAATATCTTAATTGCACCTACAAGTGGAAAGGTAATGAAGAGTTCTTATCTCGGTATGTTTTTTTAAAAATTACCTTGATCATTGAGATTTTTAATGATGAATAAACCCAGAATTTGTGAATTTATGAAGCATGGCCTGCTACAAAATGCTATGTCAGCTACCTAATTAAAAGAGTGCAAAATGAATTTTATGACCATAACAGTTCTCTGTGTGTCACCAATGCCCTATAGCTATAACTCAGAGATTTTATATATTAAGTCTGGATCCGAATGGATGCTCATATTGCTAGGACAACTGTGTTTCTAGTCCAGGATTTTACTATATTTCACCTCCGTTTCCTTTGAATTCTTAGGAATGTGTAATACTGGATTAGTTCTCTGGAGTTTGTGAATGTGATTCAGTAATTCTGCCCTTAAAGATATCTTACTGCCACTCCTTATAAATTTCATTATCTAATGAGAAATACAAAATGACAACTCAAGTAGGACAATATTTTCAGGAGATGCCTAAAGGGTAACACTTGATGTCTTCGTCATTCTAATTAACTCACCATACGCTGTCCCTACAAGAAGCCAGACTCTGAGGCTGGCCGTGGCTGAACACAGAGCTGCTCAAACTTAAGGTAACTTCTCTTTAAACCAGGTATGACATCATGACTAAGTTCCAGCCAAACAATGAGAATGGGGCTACCTGGGGGCAATTTCCAAATCATGGTCATAATGGGAAAAAATATGCCTTCTGTTTTTTGTTTTTATTCTTCTTTTCTTTGGCTGGTAAAAAACAGATTGCACCATAAGAGGGACATTGTTGTTAAAGATGAAAAGGTAACAAAATAGAAGGAGGCAGGCTATTTGATAATTACAGAATTACCATGCTAGCCTGGATCAAATTGCTAGGCTTTCACATGAAAGAGAAAAAAGCTCTTTAATCAGCCACCGTTATCTTTGCTCTCTACTCTTCACCCAAACCAGCATTCAAACTAATACATTCATCTTCCATCACAATTTGGTACACACCCGCTCTATATTTGTTATATTTGGTCCTTTAAACAGATTGTTTGCATTTATTTTCTTTGCATTCCCTCTTTTAAAATCTTGGCATACTCAACTAAAACTGTTATTACTATGAAAAACAGGAAGAGTAGATATTAGGGAACATCTAGAAGTTTCTGTCATCTTGGATTATTTTGGTAAACGAACAAAACTACAATTTCAGTAGACATATGATCTTAAAATGTTATTTAGCAAATTGTGTTTCTCAATTATCACCATCTACAGATTTTCCTCACCTATTATTGTTAAGAAAATGTTAGCATTTGCTTAAAGTTCTTAACATAAACTTTGTTTTTTTTTGCACCGTGAGCTTTCCCAAAATAATTAGGTAGGTTTAAACTTGTCCCTAGAAAATCATTTTTTGTTGGACGGATGTCAATAAAAAAAAACTCTAACATTTAAGAACTTTGAAATTAAGAATTCTGTCCATGTCAACAAAGCTACACTCTAGGGCAAAGCTCTTTAACTCTCACCTTTACAAGCCTTTGGACAAAGAGTAGTGTAAAGTCATTTTATTTTCATCTATCTCATTTTTCCTTTTGACTTTTTTTCATACTTGGTGGGGGTTTTGATATGTTCTATGAAGTTATGTTCACCATCACCTAAAAAATGCAAAAGCAGTGAGAATGAGAAAAGTACCTGGAAAAGAAGACTTCTGATGGGGAATGAAAGTGATAACAAAATGAAGGAATTTGTGAGAAAATAATGTTATATAGGCATGAAGAAATAACAGTAGGAAGTACCATCTTAAAGAAAAAAATAAATTTGCAAAGTGCGGAAAGACCGTATGTCTTTGCAATAGAAAATGAGCAGGTGATGAGAAAATTGAGTGACGAATGGGAAAATTAGATCTGGGTCGCTTAATTTTAATTTTAATTTTTTAGACAAAGTCTCACTTTGTCACCCTCAGTTGAGTGCTGTAGAGTCATAGCTCACAGCAACCTCACACTCTTGGGTTCAAACAATCCTCTTGCCTCAGCCTCCCGAGTAGGACTATAGGTGCCCACCACAATGCCTGATTATTTTTAGAAAAGCGGTCTTGCTCTTGCTCAGGCTAATCTCTAATTTCTGAGCTCTGTGATCCACCTGCCTTAGCCTCCTAGTGTGCTAGGATTACAGGGATGATCAGGCTGGTCTCGAATTCCTGAGCTCTGTGATCCACCTGCCTCGGCCTCCTAGAGTGCTAGGATTACAGGGATGAGCCACTGTGCCCAGCCATAACTGCTTAATTTTTTTTTCCTGTATTAAGTTACAACTGTGTACACTGATGCATTTATGGGGTAAAATGTACTCATTTGATATACAATGTGGAATGCTTACATTGAACTGATTGACTTAGCCATCACCTCGCTTACTTATTTGTTGTGGTAAGACATTTATACTCTATTCTTAATGGTTTTGAAATGTACCAATGCATTATGCACATTAGGTGAGGTCCTACCAAATACCCTCCCTTCTCCCACTCTACCCCCCTCTCTATCCTTCTTTCTGGACTATAGTTATGGTTTAGCATTTGAGTGGATGTGTAGGTGATTATATATTGATTTCATAGTAGTATTGAGTACACTGGATACTTTTTTCCCCATTCTTGAGATACTTTACTAAGAAGAATATGTTCCAGCTCCATCCAGATAATCATGAAAGATGTGAAGTTTCCATCCTTTTTATGGCTGCATAGTATTCCATGGTGTACATATCCCACAATTTGTTAATCCATTCATGAGTTGATGGCTCTTGGGCTGCTTCTATGACTTGGCAATAAAGAATTAGGCTGCAATAAACATTCTGATGCAAAGGTCTTTATTGTAAAATTATTTTGATAATCAGGATACATAGCTAGTAGAGAAATTACAGGTCTAGTTTAATTCCTTCTTTCCAAAAAGGCTGTGTTAGTTTGCATTCTGACCAGCAGTGTAGAAGTGTTCCCTTGTGTCTGCATCCATACCAACATCTACAGTTTTGGGATTTTGTTACATGGGCTAATCTTACTAGAGTTAGATGGTATCTCAAGTGGTTTTGATTCACATTTCTCTGATGATTAAAGATGAGCATTTTTTTCCTATTTTTTTTTTTATTAAATCATAGCTGTGTACATTAATACGATCATGGGGCACCATACACTGATTTTATAGACCATTTGACATATTTTCATCACACTGGTTTAACATAGCCTTCCTAGCATTTTCTTAGTTATTGTGTTAAGACATTTATATTCTGCATTTGCTAAGTTTCACATGTACCCTTGTAAGATGCACTATAGGTGTAATCCCACCAATCACCCTCCCTCTTCCCATCCTCCCCCTCCCTCTTCTCCCTCTCCCCCTTACCCCTATTATTAGGTTACAACTGGGTTATAGCTTTCATGTGAGAATTCAATTATTAATATTTATGCACCCAACCAGAATGTGGCTCAATTTATAAGAGAAACTCTAACAGACATGAGCAACTTGATTATCTCCAGCTCCATAATAGTCGGAGATTTCAATACTCCTTTGGCAGTGCTGGATAGATCCTCCAATAAGAAGCTGAGCAAAGAAATTTTAGATTTAAACCTAACCATCCAACATTTGGATTTAGCAGACATCTACAGAACATTTCATCCCAACAAAACTGAATATATATACTTCTCATCAGCCCACGGAACATACCATATATACTCGAGTATAAGCCAAGTTTTTTTGGCACAAAATTTGTCCCGAGTTTGGGTTTTTCGGCACAAATTTTGAGCCGAAAAAAAAATCGGCTTATACTCAAGTATATACTTCAAAATTGATCACATCTTAGGTCACAAGTCTATCCTCAGTAAATGTAAAGGAATAGAAATTATTCCTTGCATCTTCTCGAACCACCATGGAATAAAAGTTGAACTTAGTAACAACAGGAATTTTCATATGTTTATAGACCACGCACCTGTCTTCTTCAGAGAAGCTTCTGTTCAAGTCTTTTGCTCACAAAGAAATGGGGGTTATTTGTTCTTTTCTTATTGATTAGTTTCAGTTTTCTGTGGATTCTAGTTATCAGACCTTTGTTGGAAGCATGACCTTCAAAAATCTTCTCCCATTCTGAAGGCTATTTGCTTTATTCACTGTGTTCTTGGCTTTGCAGAAGCTTTTCAGTTTGATCAAATCCCAGTAATATATTTTTAAATATAAAAGTATGGCAGTATGCTTCATGTCTAAAGCAAATTCATGTGAAGGGTCATATACACAGGGATAAAGCAAGAATCTATCACAATAAAATAATCATATCTTCCTTTTTCTATCTTCATACTAATAACTGGCTTGTGGGCTTATTATAGTCACTGTTAACAGCTGCATATACATGCTCTTATTTTATACTCACAATAATCTTTTGAGATAGATACTATTGCCACATTAAATACATGCTAAAACTGATAATTATTAAATCTAATAATTTTCTCAAATTCACCCAATTTATGAACATTAAATCTTAATGCCTCAATCTGTCTTTACTAATGGTATTAATAGACACAACTATCCTTATAATTATATAGAAATATTTAGTAATGATGTTTCTATTATTATTCAACATTCCAATATTACTATTTAAATAAATGCTCTATTAAATGAAAACAATTGGTCACTGTCTGAACAAGGTATCACCTATTTGTGTACTTATGAATGCATGTTACTTCATTAATGTTATTTATATTTCTACAACTTAAGCTTTCCAACAATAGCTTGAACAAAGCCAAATTCTGGAAGCCACAGTATCAAAAAAAAAATATATGTTACTGTGAAGAAATTAGAACAATTGATTGCTTTTCATTGTCTCCTGTAGCTTTGCCAAGGTAGCAAGAACAGAAGAAGAATAACGATTATCACCCATGCCTTTTGTTTTAGAACTATTTATTAAGGTAAGATAATTTGAAAATACACTTCAAAAAGAACTTGCTGATTTGCACATTTCTTGCAAATGCAGCCACCAAATGACAATGGCATATAAAAAGATCTAAATTTAGAGTAAAAAGATAGTACAGGATTTTGAGGCAAGCAAAGTCATTTCTAGCTGCTGAAGTGTGAGAATAAAGAGACAAAATAATGAAATCTTGGGAACATGTCTAAAAATGGGACACCACACACTGAACATCCATCTCAAGCTGTCTATAAAATGCTGATATAGACTTAAAATGTATGACACTGCCATACCAGAAGGTTTTTGAAATGTATCAGCTGATTTCAGGTTTTATACTAGATTCTTCTATTGATAGAAAGGTATGTACTTGGAGTAACCAAGTTACTGTCATCAGCCTGTGAGTTCCTGCAAGGTTATCTTCCAAATACTTTTGTGCTAGCATTTTATATCATTTCATTCTTTCTACTTTATGAAAAAGATATTATTTCTCATAATTTTCCCATAAGGAAACTGAGGCCGAGTGACAAATGACTTCTGAAAAGTAACATAGCTAGTAGGGAGAAATGTCTCATGTTCTCAATTTTTCTCCTTATGCCAAGGTAAGAATATACCTGGATAAGGTTAAAATTTTTCTAGTCCTTTCTTGTCTGTAAGTAGACTACCATGACTTACACAGAAAGTAGCTACTTTGAATAAATCAGGAAAGCTAGTCTTAGAATCTATTCCAAATATAGTCTTATTTTCTCATAGAATCTACTGGAAATATATATTTTTTTTCACAAATGATATAGAAATAATCAACAATAAAGATTTTTTGTTTTTTATAACATGCTAGAGTATTTTCTGATTTTTCCACTATTAAGAAATTTAAAATCATAAATTAATTAACTCAAATGCATATTATTAAATTTTTATTCTATACTATGCGTTTACTCTCCTACTGAGTTCCCAAATTGAGGAACATAAAAATTGTTAGAGAACAACAGAACAGGTAGTAACTAAGTTTAAAAGATAAAGGCCATGTGAATAACAGAAGAAAATATAGGTACATAACTTTACAGTGTGGAAATAAAGAAGGCCTTCCAAATTGTGATTTCAAATTCTGATGTCACTAAAAGTTTTATAAATTTTATATATAGATATAGAAAAAAATATAGATACAGAGACACAAAACTTTTATATGATTAAAAACACTATAATTGAAACCAAATTACAAAACCCCTTCTCAGTTATACATATCACACACATGAAGAACGTATGAGAAGCTACTTGAAATTAAGATGCAAAAAACAATTAAAAAAATGGACAAATATGAACATGATGTTTATAGGTTAAAAGCAAAAAGCAAATAAGTCTAAAATGATGAAAGCATAGTTACTCTCTCTCAGAATAAGAAACCCCAGCACACTAAAATTTATAACAACATGCCAATTTTAACTCATTATAAATGTGGCAAAAGATCTACAATTTATAACAAACTGTGTTAGTAAGTTTACAAAGAAATATTGCTAGTGGGAGTAAGATGGTGAGATCCTGTGTAGGCAACTTGACAATAACCATTAAAATGAAAACTGATTCACTATTTATTCATTATTTTTCCAATTTACACATATGCGTGCAATGTGATATAAATAGTAATGTATTGCAATTCTTTTTGTAATACAAAAGACTAAAACAACAATAATTTTTTTTTTCTGTTTTCACTTTTCCCCAATATTATATAGCCCAGTCTTGTTGTAGTAGGAAACTGATATAAGCTGGGCTGTGACAAATAGAATTCTGGGAGTGAGACCCAGATGGAGATACCAAAATTTGCCTCAGGGACATCAGGACAGAACTCACAAGACTCCTCTGCCCTACAGAGACTCTGGCATAGCATCATCACCAAGTCAGAGGGAGGGAAGCAAACTTGAGTTGCATCCCAGGCAGTAATTAATCTTCAAGGATGATTTAATTCTAAGGAAGAGGATTGAGGTCATGGAATTAGGAGAAGAAACAGGAGGAAGAATAATTTGAACCATACCCAGGTCTTTTGAAAATGGTGAAACAGAAGCGATAGAGAAAATTGCTTCAGACAGTTTTGCTGAGACATTTGTCTCAGATAAATTTGGGAGTAACTGTCAGAGATCTGAAAAAATAAGAAATCCCCTAGGCAGAGCTGGAAAAAAGCAAGAAAGCAAATAACATTCTTTGTTTTGTTTTGTTTTGTTTTGTTCAGCATAGGTGGAATAAAGTGTTTCCTGATATACTTGCAAAGGTTTGTGTTTATGTTTAGACCCTTTTGCCATTAGTCTCACCATTATATAGGAACATTTTATAAACTAGATTCATTAATGGTTAGAAAGCTCTTAACAGATTAGATAAGCAGGCCACAGTCTCACGTGCCAGGAAGTACAGGTCCACATCCGGCTGAGCTTCATATCAGGTGAGAAAGAGACTAACACATAACTAATGCTTTCATAAATTATAAGTTTATCAACTACTGATTTATCTTCTACTGATTAATATTTTAAATTGAATTTCTAACAGATGGATTCTGGGGGAGGAAAGAGGGAAGGGCAAAGATAAGCATAAATTATATTGGAGTATGTGGCAGGCAAAAGATCAGCCCATCACTTGCATTTTCTCTTTTCTCGTAAACATTAGAAGTTAGGTATTATTATCCTTTATTCTGCAGATGAAGAAATTGGGACTTGGAAAGTATTTAAGATTTATCTAGGAGCATATAAAATGAAGATCAAATTTTAATAAAAAATGATCTGATTCTAAAATTTCCTACTTCTTCTAAACACACTGAGTTTTCTCTATGCCAAATGTCAGAAACTTGGGTTTTGGGTTATTTGCAACCTAATAAAACAGTCTGCCATCCATTCATGGATATTGGAAGAACACACAAGACTCCTGGGCCAGAAACAAAGGATCGTTTATTACTCACAAATATGGCAATAACCACCATATCATCATTTTTCTTGTACTAGTTTCTCAAGGACACTTGTATCAACAGCCAAATCCCAGGGGTAACATGAAAAGAGGGAGATAACACCCACACATGCAGTGGGCTATGTTACATAAGAGGAATCCTGAATTTAAGCAACATATTATTTTTTATAACAGAAAATAAACATAAGCGATTTTCAACCTGGAGGGAAACATTGTTTTTACTGTAGATAGTAAAAATGAACTATCCCCACTTCCCTAACGTCATTTAAAAGATTATTTAAAATAAATCTTATCTGTGCTTCTGTTTACAAGATGTACAGAAATAAAAGAGACCTGTGGAGAATAGTCTCCCCACATCAAACAATAATAATATAATATTCCTTAGTCAAGAATTTATATATTGATTTTCAATAAATTCTAAAGAATATTTATGATGTTCTGGTTCAAAAATGGCAGCATAGAAGCAAGGTAGCCTCAAAACCCTCAAAGGAAAATCAAAACCAAATATACAGTGCTAAGATTATCACCAGCAATATGTCAGAACATAAATAAGAGAAAAATTCATTTATTAGGGCCACAGAAAAGTAAGAAACTCTCAAAGCATGGTAAGCTAAGAGAATTAGGTATTTATATGTAGGCTTTCCTGCCCCCAATTTCTCTGAAAGCAAGCATATGAAAATTTTCTCTACACTCACGGTTTTTACGATAGAGAAAGTGAGACAGAAGTGGACAAGTTTCTTCCTACCATCTTGGGTCCCCTTGCAGGAGATCTGTTCCTGCCTAAACCCACGAAAAGCATCATGAGTACCTAAAGGGAGACATAGTCCTATGGACAACCAGAGGTAAATGGGGAGGCAGCAATACCATCCCCAGTCCTGGAAACTTTGTTCTGTAACTTAGCAAATAAGATACCAAATCAGTGGTTGGTCAGCAGAAGCATCTGTAAGAGAAACATTCCACAGGTTCTTTGGGCTCAAACCTCTGGATAGCCTTCTCACACAATGGGGATATCTTTTTTGGGACCTCCCCCATTTGAGATCAGCAGTGCTTTATTTGCTAGGGCTGAAGCAAACTTGGGCTTAGAATAACATCTAGTGCTGAACAGGAGGCAGCATCCTGGGGGGGGGGGGGGAGGAAAGGATCCTAATAGCAAACAGAGAAAAAAAAAAGCAAAAACATACAGAAGACCCCCAACTTATCTGGCAACTGACTTCTCAACTGAAAAGTTATAGCCAGGAGGGAATAGGATGGCATTTTCAAAAAGTTGAAAGGAAAAACAAAACAAAACTGCTTGTTAAGAATGACATCCAGCAAAGCTATCCTTCAAATATGAGAGATAAAGCCTTTCCAAACAAACAAAAGCTAAAATAATCCACCATTAGACTCATCCTACAAAAAAAGCCTAAAGAAGTTCATTGATCTGAAAGAAAAAATACAAACATGCTAAAAGAAAACTTTTAAAGATATAAAACCCACTGGTAAGGACTGGGCACATTGGCTCATGCCTGTAATCCTAGCACTCTGGGAGACTGAGATGGGTGGATTGCCTGAATTCATGAGTTCAAGATCAGCCTACGCAAGAGCAAGACCCTGGTCTCTAAAAATATGCTGGGCATTGTGGCGGGTACCTGTAATCCCAGCTACTTGGCAAACTAAGGCAAGTGAATCAATTGAACCCAAGAATTTGAGGTTGCTGTGAGCTATGACACCACAGCATTCTATCCAGGGCAACAAAGTGAAACTTTGTCTCAAAGATAAATAAATAAAAATAAATAAATAAATAATAAAGGCTACTGGTAAAATTAAGAACAAAGACAATCCATGAACACCCAATAATTTGTTGTGCAATCTAATCATAACTGTAGTGTGAGTTAAAAAATAATCTTTCAAAAATAATGATAGTTACAGCAACCTATAGGCATTATAAAAATATGTACATTGAGATGCTAACGTCAAAAGGTTTGGGGATGGAGTTAAAGTATTTTTTCTTTTTTCTAATATTAATTTGTGATCTAAGATAAGTTGTCATTGCTTTAAAATAAATTGTTAAATCTATAAGAATGTTTTTTGTAATCGTCATAGACATCACAAAGTAAAAAGTTATAATAGATAAAATAAAAATAAAAAACAATGAATTAAAACATCTTACCAAAGAAAATCACTTAACCACAAATGAAGACAGTGAAAAAGTAAAAAAGGAAAAGTTATGAAACAATGAAATATCAGTAGTAATTACTATCTTACCAATAACACTGACTGTAAATAGACTCAATTCACCATTAAAAGACAGAATAGCTGAATGGATTAACAACAACAACAAAAAAGACTCAACTACAAGCTGTCTACTGAAAAGTTTCCCTACCTATAAAGACATATATAGACTGAAAGTGAAAGGATGGAAAACGATATTCCATGCAACTGAAACTACAAAAGAGCAGGAATAGCTATGTTTAGAGCAGATAAAGTAGACTATAAGTCAGAGACTTTTAAAAAAAGATAAACAGAGTCACTGTCTAATGACAAAGCAGTTAATTCAAAAAGAGTATACAACTATTATAAATATCTATACACACTGGAAGAGCTTCCATGTATACAAAGCTATCATTAATAGAACTAAAAAAAGTAATAGACTGACATACAATAATTTTGGGGACTTCATTACCCCACTCTTAGTAATTCAAACAGAGTATCAATAAAAATGCAGAATTAAATTGCAAACTAGATGAAATAGGCCTAGCTGACATTTACAGAACATTTCACCCAATTATTGAAGAATATACATTCTTTTCTTCAGCACGTGGAGAATTATCCAAAGTAGATTTATCTTAGGTGTAAAAAAAAAATTTTCTACAACTCCAAAAAAGTGGAAATCATGTCAAGTATCTTTTCAGAACACAATTGAATAAAATGAGAAATCAGTATAATGAGAGGAACCTCAGAAACTATACAAATAAATGAAAATTAAACATTATGCTACTAAATGACTAGTAAGTCAATAAAGAAATTACAAAGGAAATTTTAAAGTTTCTTTCCAGCATAACTCTGACACCAATACCAGACAAAGATACACACATACACATACACAAAGAAAATTACAGGCCAGTATTACTGATTAACTTATGCTCAAATAAATGATTGTGATATACCACATCAATAACCAAGACAAAAACCAATTAATTAAGTTAAACAAAACTAGATACAGAAGAAACATACTTCAATTCTTTTCATTCTAATATGAAAATTCATATTTATCCATAAATATGAAATCCATAGGCAAAATTATGATGAATTAAAAAAAATTTAAAAGCTTTCCTGTAAGATCTGGATCAAGACAAAGATACCAACCTTCAGGACTTTTATTCACTAGAATTCTGAAAGTCCTGTCCAGAGTCATTAGAAGAAGGAAAGAAAGAAAAAGAAGGAAAACAAGAAGGAAAGGTGGGCATCCAAATTGGAAATGAAGAAGTCAAATTAGCTTTTAGTGACACCACAATTTTATATTCAGAAAAATGAAAAGATTCCACTGGAAAAAAAAAAATCATTAGATTTGATAAATTCACGAATGTTGCAAAACACAAAATCAACACAAAAATCATAGCATCATATATGCCAACAGCAAATAATCTGAAAAAAAAATCAAGAAAGCAATCTTATTAATATAGCTACAAAGAAGATAAATATAAAATATCTAGGAATCAATTTTATGAAACACACGAAAGAACTATATAAGGAAAACTACAAATCACTGATGAAAGAAATTGATGAGAAAACACACAAAAAGTAGAATGATTTTCTGTGCTTATGGATTGGAATAATTAATATTATTACAGTGACTATGCTACCAAAACAATCTACAGATTCAATATAATCCCTACCAAAATACCAATGAAATTCTTCACAGAAATAGAAAAAAAAAAAAAAAAGTAAAACACCCAGTTGTACAATCTATAATCTATGTGAAACCACAGAAGTCAATGAATAGCCAAAGTAATCATGAATCAAAAGAAAAAAAGCTGGAAGCATGACATTATATGACTTCAAAACATACTGCAAAGCTATCATAACCAAATTAGCATGGTAATGGCTTACAAATGGACTCATAGATAAGTAGAACAAAGAACTTAGATTTAAATCTATGCATTTACAGAGAACTCATCTTCAACAAAGACATCAATAACATAAAATGGGGGAAGGGCATTCTCTTAAAAAAAATAATAGTGGGAAAACTAAATAACCATCTACAGAAGAATGAAACCACTGTGTCTTACCACATACAAAATCCACATCAAAATGAATGAATGATTTACATTTAAGTTCTGAACCTATGAATCTACTAGAGGAAAACATTGTTGGGGAAATGCTTCAGGACGTTGGTCTGGGTAATGATTTTTGTGTGTAAGACCTCAAAAGCATAGCACCCAATCCAAAAACAGACAAATGGGATTACATTGAGCCAAAAAGCTTCTGTATAACAATATAAACAACCAAGCAAAGACACAACTTGCAGAATGGGAGAAAATATTTGCAGACTCCCTGTCTGGTAAAGGATTAATAATCAGAATATATAAGTAACTCAAACTATTCAATATCTAAAAAACAATCTGATTAAAAAATAGGCAAAAGGGGCAGTGCCTGTGGCTCAAAGGAGTAGGGCACCTGCCCCATATGCCGGAGGTGCTGGGTTCAAACCCAGCTCTGGCCAAAAACTGCAAAAAAAAAAAAAAAAACCCAAAAACAAAGAATAGGCAAGAGATTTGAATAGGCATTTTTCAAAAGAAGACATACAAATAAATCATCAACTTATATGAAAAAAAAAAGCTATACCTCTCTAATCTCATAAAAATGCAAATCAAAACTACAAAGAGATATATAAATCTCATGCCAGCTAAAATAACTATTAACAAAAAATCAAGAATAACTGATGATGGTGAGCTTGTGGAGAAAGGGGAACACTGAAAGGGCTGAAGGTGGGAGAATGAAGAGAGTTTGATTAATGGGTACAAATATACACTTAGATAGAAGAAAAGGGACCTGGTGTTTGGTGAATTAGTGAAGTGACTATACTTGACATTGATCTACTGTACATTTCAAAATAGCTAGAATAGGTAAATATTTGGGGTAATGGATATCCCAATTACCTTGATATGATTACACGAAAGAATAAAATTATCACACATACCGCTAAATACGTACATCAATTATGAATCAATAAAAAAAATGAAAAGAAAGAGTATATATGTGTGTAAGTTTCTCAATAAGTTCATTTGTAACTGGGTATAATCAACTTTATAATATTATTAAGTTACTGAGTTCAGAGTTAGTTGCAAGATTAGTTTAATTGCCCATTTTTTTAGTTACTAAAAACCAATAATTTCCACAGAATTATTTTTAATATTTATAATACCTTCTATGCTTATTGTTTAACTCTTTACATCTTTATTTCTAAGGATTCAGACATGTTTTGCATAATTTGAGAGCTCTTTATGTAATTATTAACTACTTTTATGCAGTATAATTGTATCTTATGTATTATTTTGGTTTTATTATATAATATTAAAAGGACATAGAAATTTATTGAAGTGAAGGATAACTGATCAACACAACTTCATGATGACTTCATTTCTTTGTTTTTTTTTTACTACTTCTTAAATAAGAAAAATTATGTCATAGAGTTGATAAATATTAAATACTAATTTTAGCTTTTCTCCCTAAAATTTATTTTAAATTATTTCTATGGCAATCTGGAATTTTAATTATAAAAACTATAGAACAGGCGGCACCTGTGGCTCAGTGGGTAGGGCACTAGCCCCATATACCAAGGGTGGTGGGTTCAAACCCGGCCCCGGCCAGCTAAAAGAGCAGTGGCAACTGCAACAAAAATAGCCGGGCATTGTGGTGGGTGCCTGTAGTCCCAGCTACTCGGGAGGCTGAGGCAAGAGAATCGTTTAAGCGTAAGAGTTGGAGGTTGCTGTGAGCTGTGACATCACAGCACTCTACCCAGGGCAACTTAGTGAGACTCTGCCTCAAAAAAAAATTATAGAACTAATAAACTTTCCTCCCCAAATATAAGATTTTTTAAAGTGCTCCTATGTATCCTAAATGTTAATCCTCAGGAAAATCTTGTGAAATATGCACGATAGATATTAATGTCCTGGAAAGACTATCATACATGTACAACATTTTGTGCTATCATCTATTTAATAGATAAACTCTTGAAATAATGTATTTTTCCAATGATGGTTTAACCTGTTCTTGATATCCATTGATGTTATGGGTATTTTCTTGAGGGACTTTTTCTATCTTTGGACAGGACAGCTATGTTATAAAATCCTCCTTTAAACCAAGATTTAATTTTTCTTACTTTAGGTCCCTGTTTATACACTTGGTGTGTAGAGTAAGCTTTATGTATCCTTCCTGTGAGAATAAGGAAAATATTATTTGCTGCCTTCTCCCTAAATCTTCTCCCTGGTAACATAAACATACCTGGTGCTTACACCCTTCTTTTTTAAATCTCTTTACCATGTAATTTGTGATAAGCTTAAATATTTGAAGTCAAAACTCCAGTAATATAAAAATGATCAATAAGGCTCGGCCTGTAGATCAGAGGCTAGGGCACCAGCCACATGCACCAGAGCTTGCAGGTTTGAATCCAGCCCGGGCCCGCCAAACAACAATGACAACTACAACCAAAAATTAGCCAGGTGTTATGTCTGGCACCTGTAGTCCCAGCTACTTGGTAGGTTGAGGCAAGAGAATCGCTTAAGCCCAGGAGTTGGAGACTGCTGTGAGGGTGACAGCTTAAGGCTCTGTCCCTCCCCCACCCCACCCCACCCTCAATCAAAGTAGAGAGTGATTGGGATCCACCTGGATCTGAAATATTGTACCTCTCTTAATTTGGAAAAATTTCACCTACATTTCTAAGTGTTTTTTGTCAATTGTTGGTTCTGAACCATAACAGTATTTTACTCTACTTTTTTGTTAGGGGAAAGAGAGGTGATGGGGAAAAGGTTAAAGTCTTTGACTCAACCTGTTTGGTCCATTCCGAAAGCCTGTTGAGGCTTGATAAAAAATGCATTGAATTTTTAAATTCATATCTTGTATCATCATACATTTTGTGAATATACCTATATAATTTCCTGTAGGTGTGCACAATACTAGACAGTATAAAACTTTCTAGACTACCATTACATACTTCCTTTCTAATTAGCAATGGTTACAATTATTTTTACTAAGTTGTCTTCTATTTTTGCTGACATTTACAGATTAAAACATGAGGTTTACATGATAAACCTTAAATGCTCTGCTGTAATTCAGATGTGCTAGCTTTTCCATATTTTCATCTGTTGTATTATCAAAAATGAAAGGGCACAGCTACTTATAAAGTCAGCAGTGAAATTCAGCATTAAAATGCTGAATCTTACTATAACCATATTGGCATTAATCTAGGCAATCATCAAGAAATCAAAAAGATGGGAAAAATTGAAAAGCAATCAGATATTCTAAATATTGTAAGGATAGATTTCAGTCAATTACTTGGAGATATTTTACACCTATTAAAAATAACCAAGTAAATTTGAAAAGAACCACTTCAATTGATTCTTTGGTTTCGGCTATATCCAAAACATTAAATATTCTTCTCTGTGATAATTTAAAATAGTCTTGCAAGTGTTAAGGCTATCATTTCTGAATATATAAAGTTTCTGGAGGCTGTATTTTAGTCTCAGAAATCTGATTGCCCTAAACTATTTTGTGCTATATAATCTGAGTCTCAAGAGCTCAAGACTATATAAATAATGACTTATTAGGTGGAAGTTAATAAAACCACCCTTTAGGATACACTGGTATTATACGTACCTTGATTCAAATGACTATCCCATTTATCAATTCATACAAAAAAGTGCACAAACTAATTTTGTTGAATTTTCTGGAACCTTGTTTTAACAATAATTTAGTCAAATTAATTGACCGTTTTGTAAAAAAAGACTCTTATTATGAAAACAAAATTGATTTTTAAATTCTCTATGTTTTAGAGATAGATAAATGGAATTTAATTATTCAATTTAATAGACCAAATCATAACCATTTGCTCATTTATTTCATTCAATAACAAGTATTTGTGATTTTTTCAAAGAATTCCCATCCATAATTGTTGTTGTAAAATGGAGCCATTTAAAGAACATGTATGTTAATATGCAAAAAAGTGAACAATGTTTACAAGATGATGTAGGATATGATTAATTCTATTTGAAATTATGTTTACTGATAAATAAACTATAAAAAATTTCATTACAAGGATTTTTGTGTTTCTGGGTTTTTTGAACTGAATATTTTAACAGTCTAATAACATATTATAAATTTGCTATGATGCTTATTGAATTTCTGCTGTAAGAATAGAACAAAATTTTTCTGAACCTTACAATGTTATTAAAATATGTAAGACCTTGCCAATGTACTACCTATGATGTCAGAATCAGAATGTTGTAGAAAATACCCAATTAGACTAAGGAACAACATATGTAGATGAAGATCCATCATCGGGCGTTTTCAATAAAATTTTATGTTTGAGGTTTATTAGATGTTCAGTGAATTAGTTACTCAAGTGCTTTGTCTATGAGAAATGATAAAAGGGAACCACAACTTGGACCCCCCAGCAGCTATTGGAATAGGCTTCCCTGAAAGCTTCATAGCAAACAGACGAAGATAGAGGCTCACAACCGACTTTACTCTTTGCTCCTATTTTTTGCTTACAGAATTTTGGAAATTTTAAGCATTCTCTACACTTCTACAGATAAAATCCTAAGGGAGCAAAAAGACTTTGAAACGAGTTGTCAGAAATAGTTGAGAACACTCTAAGTCTTATAGAGCATTGTTTATACAAGGCTCAGAGAGTTGATAAGACACCCTCACTTTAGAAAAAGTGTAACTTTATTATCTAACAGCATTGTTGGCTACTCTCTAGATAATTTTTCAGAGTGAAAATGCTGATATGCTAATATTTATGCAAATATTTCGTATCTGTGGAAAACTGCTGGTCGTTTTAAACATCTTTCTCTTTCTTCCATAACAAAATGATATTGAACATGTTGCTGCTGGAGACAGTGTTTCCCAGTCCTCCCTGTATCTAGGTACTGTAATATGACTAAATTCAGGATAGCGGAACGTAAGCTTAATGGCCTCTTCCTCCTCTTTTACTTAAAATGTAATTGATATCATCCACTGGTTTCTTTCCCATCTTCCATGGCCAGGTGGTGAGTCAGTTTCTTTTTTTTTTAATTAAATCATAGCTGTGTACATTGATATGATCATGGGGCATCATACACTAGCTTCATAAACCGTTTCAACCACAGACAAACACACCATCTTTGGAGGAGGAGAAATATAGTGGAAGGAATGGGTCCCTACTGCCTTCTAGAGCAGATCTACTCCACCAGCTGTGACTAGCTGGATTATTACCTGAAAAAGAAAATTGACGGGCAAGGTGGCACCTGTGGCTCAAAGGAGTAGGATGCTGGCCCCATATACCAGAGGTGGCGGGTTCAAACCTGGCCCTGGCCAAAGACTGAAGAAAAAACAAACAAACAAGCAAACAAACAAAAAACACAATCAACTGGCATAGTATTTGAATATTGTACTTAAGTTGTAATCACAACTTAGCCTTTATTCTGAGCAATACAAACTATGCTTATATCAAAGTCTGTAAAATTCTTAAAGAAAAGAGCAATGATTTATTTACCTGGTTCAGGATGTGGTTCAGAGTAGCATTTAAAATATGCAGATGCATTGAATAGATGATGAAGACTTCTCTGAAAATTTAACAACTGTGTTGTTCTTTCTTTTTTTCATTCTATCACAGTGTCACACTTAAAAAATGAAAAGCTTCTCACATTAGAGAATAGTAATCATTTTGCTCTTCTCCAGGCTAAATGTCAGGTCTGTTAACCTTTTAGGACACACTTTTCAGCTCTTTAATAATTATGTCACTGTCACTCGTCTGCTGTTTAGTTTCTGAGCATTTCTTCAATCATCAAATATGCACTTAAACTGTAAGGGAAGTGTCTGACTAATGTGCATTAGAATGAAAGGATTATTTTCCAATCCTTTCTGGTGATTGGCATTTTTAATTTAATATACTGGTAAGGATAGTTATTTGTCAATTCCCAGAACCATAATAATAACATATTTTTCTCGTAATCTGCAGAAATGCTCTACTATTCTTCTTATGGGGAAAATCTATGTAGCAATTTCTATATAGATTTTATAATAGCTAGTTCTTAGCTATTATAATTTACTATATTAATACTCACTTATGGATATCCCTACTACTGAATTCCATTATATATTTGTGAGCCTATATCATTTTTATTATTATTTACAAATATGATAATTGATTTTGATTCATTTGACCAGGTCATCAATTAAAATGTCAAATAAGATAGAAAAGAATTCTGCGAACTATCACCTGAAATGTTACTCAAGTTTTTCTCTTCCAATAAAAACATTTTTCACTTCCAATAAAAAAGCAAAGGAAGGGAAGAAAAGAATAAATTAAGATTGAAATAGCCATTCTACAATGCCAGACTCTTGTCTATAATTTATTTTGTTTTTTCTTTGCTTTGTGTAGATCTACCATTCTAATGGTTGCTAGGTATTTAATAGTTGCCTGTATACAGAAAAGGCTAAAAGGGAAATATCGGTGTGACTACCCCTTTAATCAGGATAATGGAAATTTTCCCCATAAGTCTCACCCAGTGGATACAGGCTTACACTTCACTGGCCAGCCATTTCATCAGATGGGTAGCCATCATTAAAAACTAATTCCAGTAGACAAATATTTGAACTGGGAAAAATGCCCCCCAGAACAAATTTGGAACATGTTAGTAAAGAGAGAAGGAAAATAGCTCTGAAAGGACACATATGTGCCATGTTTTATAATGGTGGAGTCTGGATTTTAATTCCTACATTGGGGATAAGAATTTACTACTGGGTAGAATAAAAGATGAAGTCAATACTATCTCTTCTTTACAATAGTTTGGCATATGTCTCTCTAATCATGCTACTATCTAAAACTTCCATAAGTTCTAGTGTGATGAAGGCTTCATTATACAGAGGGTGCCAAAAAATGTATACTCATTTTAAGAAGGGAAAAAACAGAATTAAATTGTAATATTGAATACTGGATGTCAATAACATTTGTTATCTTGTTTCTCATGTAATTGTAGAAGTCAAACGTGACATAAGATTACAATTTTAATACAGCTTTTTATCCTTTATTAAAATATGTATACATTTTTTGTCACTCTCTGTATATTTAGCATTTATAAAGAACTATGATTTCTGAAATTCCTGGTTATACTCTTTATAAAAAATACTATAATATTTTTCATTAGTTATCATTCTGGAAACACAAGGTCTTTGCCGGCAAGAAATATTGAGAAAAATAAATGTTTTCAAACTGTTTGGGCCTCCACTTCTGAAAAGTAATATTCAAGGTCCCCATCCTTCTCCCTAGTAGGAAAATCTTTGAGAGGATGAACATGGATTTTTTTCAGTTTTCTATTAGTGATGGCTAACACTTTCAGTATTTAAGATTACTCAAAATTTAGCCAAAGGAATATATAAATCACAGATGGCTTATACAGTCAGCTTTTAAGAAAGAACAGTAAGATCTTTTGGTGGATACTCTTATCTTTTTCTATGGCTGTTCAGTCTATTCCTAAATCTAATGGAGAAGAAGAAATTTTAATACTGGTGTCATTTCTTAAGAAGCCTGAGAACATTCTGGGCATATGGCAGGTATAATGGGAAAACTTCCTTGATTTAAGATTAGATATGTCTAGTGTTGAATTCTCTCTTTCCTTTTCCTCTATTTATTGGGTGACTCTCACCAAGTGATTTTAATTGCTCAGACTCTACTTCCTTTCCTGGGAATTGGGTTTGTGATATCTCCTTACAAAGTAGGAACTAAGAGTCCTCCTGTGTTAATTTCAGTCCTCACACTCTTTACCAGAATGACTAATCGGAACTATGATTTCATAGTTTAGCACAGTTTCATACCTTAGCAAAACTTTCAAAAACTTAGTTATTTGACTTAATAAAAATAAAAAACAAACAAGGAAAAAAACTTAGTAAAAGACAACTTTGACCTGCTTTATATCTCTGAACGTTGACAACCCTTAGCATTGTAGACAAAGGTTATCATTTTCCCACCCTGCTCGTCTCCAGAACTATAGATCTGTAGGTAAATTGTGGCTTTTGTCATTTTTGAAATGTGTTTTAAGTATTTTGCTAAAAATAATGCGCTAAATGTCGAAACACAGCTTTAAAGACCCAAATCCAGCACCTATGTACAGCGCTCCCTTGGTCTCTGTGCCCAGTGGTCTGCCTTCCCCTCTGTGTCTTGGTTTCCCACGGACATCGGGTCCTTTCTGCCTCTGCTTTTAGGCTTATGCACTAAGGCTCTTTACAAAGTGTATCCTTTAGGAGCAGTTATTATTCAAAATTCTGTAAAGTTTCTATTGTAAAGATGACATAATTTATTCACAATATCTGCTGGCTATTTTTTAAAGCTTTTAATTCATATTTCCCCACAGAAATCTGATGTAGTTATTCAAAAAAGAACCATGAAATAGTGCTTAGTTTGTATAGATCAAATGCAATGTGGTACCTAGCAACTTACTAACATACAGAGTGGCCATAAAGTTCATGTGCAAATTAATCACAATGAACTTTATGGCCACCCCGTATAACTCACTGTACTGACACCCTAGGATATTATAATAAATAACTGTTTATTTTCTTCTTTATCAATATCTTAATATATACGTGTGTGTGTGTATTTGAGATGTGATGATTTGACACATGCAAATAATGTGTAAAAATCAATTCAAAATAACTGAGATATCTATCCATTTAAGTATGTAGCTTTTCTTTATGCTAGAAACATTTGAATTATTCTTTTAGTTATTTTGAAATGTGAAACAGATTATTGCTGCTAGTGTCACTGCACTGATCCTTTGAACACAGATCTTATTTCTTCTATCTAATTGTATATTTGTACCCAGTAATTAATCTGTCCTTTTCTCCCCCTCCCCCTCACCCTTTGCAGCCTCTGGTAACCACCCATCTACCTTCATCTTCACAAGATTCTCTTTTTCAACTCCCAGGTATTAGCAAGAGCACATGATATTTGTCTTTTTCTTTCTGTGCTTAGAATATCTCACTTAACAGAAATTACCTCCAGTTCTACCCATGTGTTGCAAATGTCAGGATTTCATTCTGTTTCATGGATACATAATATTTTATTGTGCATGTATGCCACATTTTCTTAATCCATTCAGCCTTGGTAGGTTTTATATTGTGGTTTCACACTGTGGCTATGGTAAATGGTGCATGATAACATGGGAGGGCAGACACGTTTTAATGAATTGCTTTCCCTTCTTTTGGATATGTAGCCTGTTAGCAGAATTGCTGGATCATATGGGAGTTCTATCTTTAGTTTTTTGAGGAAGCTCCGCATTGTTTTCCATAGTGGCTTATACTAATTTACACCCCCTGCCCCACAACAGTGCGTGAGAGTTTTTCTTCATTCACATCTTTGTCAGCATCTAATATTCCTTTTTTGATAAAAGCCATTCTAACTGGGGTGAGATGACATCTCATTACAGTTGTGATTTACATTTCTCTGATGATCAGTGCTATTGAAGACTTTCTCAAACATCTTTTGGCCATTGGTCTGTTTTCCTTTGAGAAATATCTACTTATTTTGCTAATTTTTAAATCAGATGTTTTTTGCTATTGAGTTGACATTCTTAAATATTTTGGTCATCAATCCCAGAGCAGATGGATAATTTGCTAATATTTTCTGCATTTTGTGGGTTGCCTCTTTACTTTGTTGGTTTGTTGCTTTTGTTGTGCTGAAGATTCATAGCTAAATATAATCCAATTTCCATTGTTGATTTTATTGATTTGGGTAGGGTGAGGCGAATATATATGTTTTAATTTGTTGTTCAGTTTGTTTTGCTAATATTTCTTCTGCACATACAATTATAGAAGGACTTGGTGGTGACCATTTTGTGAAATTAATGACTTGAGTCTGTTTTCCTTCTAGCCAATATGGTCACATTCTTCCTATGTGAAAAATATTCTTACCCTCTTTCTAAGATCCCCAGAATCTCATCCCATTATATCATTGGCTTGAAGTCCAGTATCTTCCCCTAAATCAACCCAGGATGCAGATGAGGTTCCTCAGAAGAGATTCGGCAGGTACAGTTCCTGGAGGACAGTACCACTTATGACCCAAAATGTCTGTTGGCCATCTGTCCCCTACACCCAGTATACAATGGTGAGTCAAGCATAGGATGATGGGAAAAAATACTCTCATTTAAAACCAGAAAGGATGGAAGACACAGCTGTCACTAGTACATTAACTAGTTTGGCTTCAGTGCCCCACTGGCAACCTCACAAAGCACCTCAGGATCTTGTCTACATAAAAGTTGTTAAATTCCAGACCATGCTGGGTTGCCACCGCCACTGCCACCATCGTGTCAGCCCCTCAGGTCTCAACGAGGCTGGGTGACACTCCAGAATGGGAGACAAGCCAATTTTGGAACAGATTGGATCCAGCTTTATTCAACATTATTACCAGTTATTTGATAACTATAGAACCCAACTAGGTGCAATTTACATTGATGTGTCATGCCTTAGATGGGAAGGAAAGCAATTCCAGGGAAAAGCTGCCATTGTGGGGAAGTTGTCCAGCCTTCTGTTCCATGGCCATCAGCATGTTTGTGGGCCAGCTTAAGGCCAATAAAGATCCCATCATGGGGTTCCACCAGATGTTCCTATTAAAGAACATCAATGTCGCTTGGGTTTGCACCAATGACACGTTCAGGCTTGCCCTGCACAAATTCGACTGTCCTCCTCCTAGCCAGGCACTCATGCTGTTCCCTCCTCCCTCCTTTTCCCAATACTATTCACACTCCTGCAGATGCTCCAAGTGTCACACACAAATTAGCAGGGCTGCAGTGGAAGTGAGTGCAGCACACTGCTGCCATCAAGGTGTTGTGCATGATGTTTGGATGCTAGACTAGATGCATCTGATAGAAGTTTGTGTTGTTATAGCACATGCCTTGGAAAGACTTAATGCAAAAAGTTGTCCTTTTTTTTTTTTTTTTTTTTTTTTTAATCTACTGACAAGTTGCCCTAGTAACCCAAAGAACTGAAGGAGAAAGCAGCTGCCTCACCGCCCAGATATTGATTTTTTTCAGATGAATTTTCTTAACAGTTAAAAAGAAATTGTTCGATTCCACCAAATTGCTTACTTTACTAATCTGACTTGTTCCCAAGGTGGAAAGAATTTTGAAAGCAATGGCTCTATCTTGCTTATCATCATTCATTATTGCCTAGAGCTGTGGTTTTCAGCCTGTGGGTCAGGACCTCCTTTCACAGGGGTAGCCTAAAACCATCTTGCATATCAGATATTTACATTATGATTCATAACACAAACAGTAGCAAAATTACTCTTATGAAGTAGCAACAAAAATAATTTTATGGTTGGGGGTCCCCACAACATGAGGAACTGTATTAAAGAGTCATGGCATTAGGAAGGTTGAGAACCACTGCCTAGAGTTTAATGAATGCTTAACCAGTATTAGCTGTGTAAATTAAACCCCGACATATAGCATGGTTGTCTCTCTGCTAAGGTAGGACCCTGTTTTAGTCACTTAATTTCTCCATGGTTACATTTCCTCATCTTAAAAATAGTTCAGATCAGAAGACTTGAAGAACTCAGGCTAGCTCCATGACTATTCTATCCTATCACTTCTGCTTTGACATCTTATGAGCTCCAACATTCACTCTTTTCAGGCATCAGAAGTCAGCATTTATTTCAAAGAGCTTCACTCCCTGATGGGTGCTGATAGATGGAAATAAGACTGTGAAGAACACTGTCACAAAGCGATAGGAAACGAGGTGCAGGAGCAAGTGCAAACCACAATGGGCAGAGCAGCAGAGGAACAGCTGAAGTCAATAAAACCCAAGCAAGGTTTGCATTGCTCCTCAGATATCTTACAAATTAATCCAGGGGCTAGAAGGCGGCAGATCTGAGAACCCTAGTGCAGATACAGTACCCACATCAGCAGATGGGAGCTGTTTATACTCACGTCCACTATCGCCACAACGCTCTGAAGTTCTGAAGATTTCCCCTCCTGTTTGTCCTGTATCAGGATGAGAACTGCGCGCACAGTGTCTCCTTTGCATGTCTGTGTTTTTATTTTTGTTCTTTTGTGAAAAGATTGCCTCTGAGCTCTTTTGCAATGAGTAAAGAAGACACGTGCCAACCTTTTTATAAGCTCTAATTGTACATCTAAGTCATTTCCTAAAAATAATTTAAATGACCTTTTCTAAATTTTTTATTTTTTGGATTACAGTTCAACATACAAATATCCATTGCATACCATTAACAATTAGAGAATTGAAATGACCTCTTCTGTGTTTGTCTATTGCTGTTTCACCTTTTTTCATGGAAAGATTAACTCCTACAATAGGATTTGTAGTTCTCTCCCTCCCTGCTTCCCTTTATTTAATCTGTGTCTGAAAACCCTAGGACACTGGCTCCTAAATGTCATCATGAATCAGGACCACCTGGGAGGCTTGTTAAAGGACAATTGGATGGGCCCCCTCCCCAGAGTTTCCGGTTCTAGAGATGGTGTGAAAATTCAGACTTTGAGTTATCAAGTGATGTGAATGTTTTTTGCACATGTCACATACTTTATTTATTTTTGTTGTTTCAGGTTAATTGAGGGTAGAAAGAATTAGGTTACAAAGTTTGCCTTTGTTAGAATTCCCTCTTATAATTGTGTCCTGCCCCCAAGAGGAGTGCCAGACACCCTAACACTGTGCCCAGTAAGTGGGAGCACACCCATCTCACTTCCTCCTTCCCCTATCCCCACTCCCCCATTTCCCTAAACCCCATCTTGAATTGACTTGAGTTTTTCCTCTTATGTGGGTGTGTATTAGATCATCTACTGGCTTCATATTGAGTACATTGGACATTTGCTTTTCTGTTCTTGTGATACATTACTAAGAATGTATTTCAACTCTATCAAAGTTAATACAAAAGATGTGAAGTCTCCATCTTTTTAAATAGCTGTATAGTATTCCATGGTAAACATATGCCACAGTTTATTAATCCATTCCTTGTGTGGTGGGCATTTAGGTTGTTTCCATATTTTGGTAATTGTAAATTGAGCTACAATAAATAACGTAATCCAAATGTCCTCATGATATTAATAAAATGATTTTTTTTTCTTCTGGATAGACGACTAGTAGTAGGATTGTAGAATCAAAGGAACACACTTTAAAAACCCACTTCTTGTTACACAACTTTTGGGGTCAGGATACGATTATAAGAGGGATTTTACCTAACAAATGCAATCAATGTAACCTGCTTCTTTGTACCCTCAATGAATCCTCAACAATAAAACACACACACACACACACACACACACACACATATACACACACACACACTGCTTTAGTGTATATACCAAGATCTAAATTTAAAATTATTTTTCTTATTCTTAAGTATGTTGTTAAAGACAAAGTATTTTACTCCCTCCCAAATACAATACTTTTGCTAACAAACAGATTTCAGAAGCCTCTTTCAACATTCTAACTTCTTGTGAAAAGGAGACTTGTTAGCCTACTCACCTACATTCCTGAATTGTGCAAAGTAACACAACATCTCAACTAACATCAGAGATGAACTGTGATGAGATAAAGATCTGCATACTTTGACTTACTTTCCTAGAGATATTATAATTTGAAAGGGAGAAAGCAGTTCTTCCTCATTTTCTTTCTTTCCCTATGTAAGCATATATCCTGTTTATTTTCTTCTCTATCCTGGAACATTTATAAATAAATACATTGAGACAAGTATGTTCAGGACATGAAAGAAAGAGGAAGGTCAGCTCTACCAGGTAACACTGTTCCCTGCGTTTCCTATTCACTGATTATCATCAATTCAATATTAACCTTGGATAAATTAGACAACCACTTTTCAAAAAATCCATTTATAGCTTGAGGATATTGGACACTTAATTTAAACTCACTGAGCCTCCATTTATTCACTGATAAAGTAAAGGTGATGACACTTTCTAGTGTTATAGAAGAAAAAAATGCTACTGTTGTTCCTCATCCAGCCTTGAAATTCTACTAACTTCCATTTGTCTTCCTTCTCTCCCACCTTTTCTCTGATTGTATTAATATTTCATAGAAATAGGGAAGAAAACAAAAATATGTGGAGAAGTCATCATGCTTTACTACTTTTATGTTTTATCTGAGTGTAATTCTTGTAAATTCTGTTGATTCAACATTCTTTCATGCCATTAGATTTCTAAATTGACTTTAACTCATTCTCTGTTTGTGTTTATCAGAGTTTAAATGAGGTGTCTCTCCATAGAAAAATCTTCTTTTCCTTTTGTGCCTCAATCAATTCCTTCTTCAAAGTGTGTGACTTCTCTAAATTACAGGCAAGACCTTGAGAGTGGGCTAGGTTACACATAAGTCATACCAATTTACATGTTCTATCTGATCTCCTCTTGTCCTTTGCTAGAAAGTGTAGTTCAGAACTTGTCGAGCAAGATGTAGGAAAAATAGCAAGAATACACATTTACTGAGTACTTATTACATAAGAAATTATTCTGTTATGCAGTATCTCATTAATTTTCCACAATGTTCTATGGTGTTACTATCATTCCAATGATAATATTGAAAACGTGTCACAAGTAAATAATTCAGAAGACAAACAGGCATTTGTTTTAGATTTAGATTTTTAATGCTACCCAGCTGATCTCCAAAATCATGAGCCTAATTATTACACTGATTCATGTTTAACTTTTGAATATTTTAGGATTATTAATACAGTTTTGAACTATTACCTAAGAAAGCAGTCTCAGAAGAATTGCATCATTGATAAGTGAGATTTACACCAGCACAACCAAAGAAAATACAATATTGAAATGCTATTGTTATTTGGTACTTTAAACCATCTTCACTTTTCCCTCAATTTTATGTCCATCCTTAGCTAACAGGCTCCAGGCTCTATAAACACAATCAAAAATACAGTTAGAAAATGTCCATTTTATCAGTTACCACATATTAAAATCTCAACTCTGCTGCTACATTTCTCTACATCATATGATGGCAAAGGATGAACCATGAGGGTTGAGGTCTTGTACAGCCTCTTAAGTCACTGCAGTTACAGAGATATTACTATTCCCCACATGTGAAAACAAGCGCGAGTAAGCAGTCCATCTCTTCTAAGTCAATTATTTCATATAATGTGTGGGAAATTATGTTTGTAACTATTAAGACAAGCCACATTCTTCTATTTTCCCATGACCCGAAATCCTCTTACTAACTTTTGACCTAAAATTACTACGAAAAAACCTAACTTATCAGTTACCATTCAAACATAGCTATGTTTTTAGGAGGATGGCAGGTGCTGGGCATGAAAAGGTGTTTTTAATTACCAGAGGTGGTGGAGGATGGAGTCCCAGATTATTACAAATAGAAGCAACAATAAAGATTGCGCTGGACAGCCAGCCCTTTTTTATGTGTTCCATTTGGTTTGCATTCATCTAGGATAAGCCACAACTAGAGTTTTTTTGAGAAAAGGTCAGAAGTTATAAAAAGTCTGATTCAAAAACTTAGAGGCACACTGGGTCATGCCTGTAATCCTAGCTCTCTGGGAGGCTGAGGTGGGTGGATTGCATGAGCTCAGGAGTTGGAATCCAGCCTGAGTAAGAGTGAGACTGTGTCTTTATGAAAAATGGAAAGAAACTAGCTAAGCGTTCTGGCTGGGGCCTGTAGTTCCAGCTGCTCGGGAAGCTAAGGCAAGAGGATTGCGTGAGCCTGAGAGTTTGAGGTTGCTGTGAGCTACAACACCATGGCAGTCTACTGAGGGTGACAAAGTGAGACTTAGTCTCAAGAAACAAACAAACAAACAAACAAATAAATAAATAAAACTTAAGAGATTTTAAGAGATGCAAACAATACTTTATGGGAAAGAAAGTGCATTGCATGGAGAGAAAAATCCATCCGACAGGGGTAGTGATGTCAAAGGATGGAAGACAGAAGAAGGTAAATGAGAAGTCAGTGATGCAAATGTTTGTGTATTTGGAGCAGGATGACACAGAACAACCAAGAACCAGGAGTAAGTCAAAGCTGCCGCAATGTCTCACAGGTCGCTTCTCCCTGGGACGCCACACAGCGTCAGGCAGCGGAGTTAAGCTGGCGAAAGGGCTACCATGCCTCATTTGAGTTATGCGTGAGTGAGGCTCTGATCTGTGCAGGAGTTTCCCGGGGCTGCTGAAGCAATTTATCACCAACTTGTTAGCATCAAATGACAGAAAATTACTTTGCAGGTAAAGAGGCTAGAACCCTGAAATCAAGATATGGGCAGAGTTGTGCTCCCCCCAGCATGTCCAGGAGACAGTATGTTGCTTGCTTCCTCCTGCCTCTGGTGGCACTTGGAAATCCTGGACTTGTGGCTGCATTACCCCTGTTTCTGTACCCAGGATCACATCACCTTTTGCTCTGTCTCAAACCTTCTTCTTTTCCTTATAGAGACACTTGTCATTAGGGCTCGCTCAGATAACCCAGAATGATGTCATCTCAATGTTTTGGCTTAATCACATCTGCAAAGACTCTTTTTCCAAATAACATTAATAGGTTCCAGGAACTAAACTGTAACATGATTGAATGTTCTTCCCAGATACATGTATCATGGTCTGCTCTGCTGGTAATGATGCTCCCTCCTTCAGATGAATTTGAGCTTGTTCTTCTAACACAAGTGTAGGGGGTAGAGGAGAGAGCAGAGCAGCATTAAGTCCTATATTTAAAAAGATTGGAACTTTTCTCCAGCCCATCTCAAATAAAATCCTGGCTCTTTGAAAAAGTTCATAAAACATAATTATTCTGTTCAAAAGGACATAACATCATAATACTTAATACCAGGAGAAGCATATGAAAAATATTTTCCATCACCTAAACCAATTTTCTTACAACAAACTGGATGCTTGCAACAAGTGCGACCTCTTTCAGGTCATCAAGGATCCGTTAAGTCATAAACGGTCCCAAGCTTGCCCAACCTAAAAGAAAAATAGGCAGCCTCTACCCAAGACCCGGCATAAACCTCGCCCTGAACATTTTACTTGGATATATTATTGTCTATGTCTCTGCAATGGGCATATTGTATCACCATGGGAGAAACTCAACCAGCAACAGAAGTGAACAAATTTGCGGTGACCAAATCAAGAGCTGGCTCTCTATTGTTATCTAACACAAGACTCCTCATTTGCTTTCCTGAAACATATGACTAAGGATTTTAACAGGAATTACAAATACTAATTGCAATTACACCCACAAATTGGGTTTTAAAAATCAAATTATAAACCATAGAACAGACTATGAAATTCATCATGTTTCTTGGCAAACTAACAGTAGATAAATGGGCATAAAAAGTAAAAGATTTTTGGGTGGCGCCTATGGCTCAATGGAGTAGGGCGCCAGCTCCATGTACCTGAAGTGCCAGGTTCAAACTCAGCCCCTGCCAAAAAATTGCAAAAAAAAAAAAAAGTAAAAGATTTTTAACTCTGGTGATACATAAGACAAAGCAGGGAAAAAAAGTCAAGCAACATGGAAAATAGTAAGAAGAAAAAAAAAATAGCTGAGGCCCACTTCAAAAACCTACAGAAACTCTTGTACCTTGTGTTTCTCATCACTCGTGCACGTCTGGAATGAGGACAATAATTGACAATAGAAAAAAAAAAATGGTACACGGTAAAGTTTGTTCCCAGTTTGGTTATTTTTTTTTTTTTTTCAATATGCAGATACCTTTCCTCCTAATGCAGGGTTACGACCATCACAGACGCCTTCTTTATTTTACATTGACCACATATAACCTTCCTCTCTGTGTCTCCTTGAAGACGTAGCTAACTTATGAAAATGTCACGTTTCACTGGAGGAAGTCATAGAGAACGTGTGGATGTGGGAAGCTTCCATCTTTAAGGGGTTAGCAACTGCGAAGACAACAGCATTTCCTCTTCCTCTCCCTCTGTTCCTTTCTCTCTCCTCTCTCCTCCCTTCTGCTTCCACCTTCCTCTCTCTCTCCTCACCCTGTGTTTCCTGGATCTCTGTTTCCTGCTTCCAAATGAGAACCCAGTGGTCTTCATTGTGCTGCTGTATGAAGGGTCTCAAGGTCATTCTGCTAGGCAATGAACAGGACCATTGATGGTTGTTTTTCTTCACTGTCTACTGAGAATCTCTTGGCAAGAGAAGTGTCTTTGCCATGGAGAAAGAATTGAAAGTGTGCAGCAAAGTTCTGGCTTTTTGGAACAACACATTAGGCTTATTAAGCTTTGAATCTTCAGCAGATTGAAATAGCTATGTGCTTTTCATTGTTGCCTCCATGAAAGAATATATGTATTTATATCCAAATGATAAATCCAGACTCTCCATACAACAAATATGAGGGGGAAATTTTACCCCCCCCCCCCGTTCTGTATTTAAGTGACACAGTGACAAGACAAAACACTCAGGCATAACAATTTTAGCATGATAACTGGGTACTTTGGAGACAAAAAACAACCCCCCCCCCAAAAAAAAAAACAAAAGTAACCATGGAAGCAATGCAAGTTGTTCTTTATAAGCTTTGGCTAAGCTTTTAAAGTTATGGATCTGTAACACAAGCAAATTTAAACCTAAGAAGACATCCAGTTGCCATGACAATATGATACACTAGCCCCCTGTCATGATGAATCCTGGGCTTCAGAAATATGATCATACCATTGCACTCCACGATTCTTTTATAACAATGTGCTGCTTTTCAATTTTATTCGTGTATTACTTAAATATTTCTTTTTAGCATTAAAAAATAAATGTGATGTCAAAGGCAAATAACCTAGCATAAATTAAAAAGTACTAAATGTATTTCCTTCAAAATATGTGTTTATCTTATGTTAGCACTAAGTATGAAGTTATCAAGAAGAGCTTTAGGTTTGAGAGAAAAGAAAGTCTGTTGTTCAAAAACGAGAAGTATCATTTGTCAGAATCACTGATTTTTAATCCTTCCGTGGAGGAGAAAGACATTTACTAATCTGAAACCCTGGAAAATCTCATGGTGACCTATTATTTATTCCACTATAATGTCTACAAATGTGCATTTAAAAACAATCTAGAGAAACAGAAGACAGACCTTAACTTTTCACAAACATGAGTCAAAAAGAATTTCTTTGAAACCCAAAACAATCAGGGTAAGAGGTTTCTTTTTATTATTATTATTTTTTTTTTTTTTTAGGGTAAGAGGTTTCTATCTTTTCTGTCTCACAGCAGATGGCAGTTTATTATCACCAGCCTTTCACGTCCCTCCAATTTTCCAAGATGTTCCTTATCTTCTCTCTCTTATTATTTTGAATGAGGTAAAAAACAAAAGGTTAAACTGAGTTTTCTCTCAGGAAACATTTAACAAGCTTATTTTTTTTCCCTTTAAGTGGTAAAAGACCAAAGAAGAAGTTCAGCCTACTGAGGAACAGAAATATGAGAAAAATAGATATAATAAAACCTGGAACATAATGAGTTCCTTAAAACACAGACGTGCATAGAGCTCAAATAGCCTCCAGGCACAAGTTATGTTAGAGGTGAGCATTTTCCGAGGCAGGGGAGGGTGAAAAGGAGAGGAAATATTTCAAGGAAAGGACATGTACAAAGGCACAGAGTTTTAGAGTTCAAGCTCTATTTTGAGAAATCCCACCAGGCCTGTAGGCTTGGAGTGAGGTACATATGGGCAAACAGCAGGAAATCAGTTTCCCATTATATGAAGTTTGTACTTTGTCCTATAAAGTACAGGTACCTATCAAAAAATTACAAACCAGGGGAAAATGAACTTCAAAAATTATTTCAGAAAGATCGCTCTAGTAAAATGTTGGAGGATCCTTTGGATTGAAGTGAGATTAAAGAGAGGGGAAAAAATGATGCTATTACAATAATCCAAGTGAAAGGTAGGCTTAAACACTGACTGTCTATATTGAGAGATTTGGGAACTCCTTGAGTGATAAATTTAATAAACCTGGGTAACCTATTAGATATAGAAATTAAAGAAGAGGCGATATTTCTGGCATATATGATTGGGTGAGTGATGTTACAATTTTCCACAGTGAGGAATATGACTCAGGTGACAGGCATGGTGAGATGGACTAATTACTATATCCCTGGGAAATCTCAATTAGTAAGATCATAAGGAGTGAAGAGAGAAAATCAAAACCCAAATCATGGTCACAGCAAAAAGATATACAGAGGAAGGGGATACGACAAAAGAGAAACAAAAAGGATAGCCAGAAACTGCATTTCTAGAACAAGAGAGCCTGCCATATGAAACGTATTCAAATGATGTTTCCAGCACAATAAAGGCATTTGCTAATATGAAAAAAAAGTGCATATACTATTTAATCATTTATTGTTCAATCTTACACAATGTATAAGCATAACTTGATCTCCATTACAAATCTGTGTGCCTAGATTAGGTCTCATTATCCTTCTTATTTTATGGAAGAGAACACTGATGTTCCGAAAGTTGGCTAACCCCCCCAAGGTTACACAGCTGGTAGCCCATGACTGCTAAATCCATTCTCTCAAGACATTTAATTATGTAATTTGGCCTGAACCACATATAGAGATTTTGTTTAAGAATATAAAAAATTAGTTCATTAATTAAAACCATTCCATATTTTCTGTAGTATGGAAATGATTTAAATATCTAAATAAATATTTGGGGATAACTGTCGCAGATATGATTATAAGCTCATAATAATGCTGAATTTGTGAAACTAAGATATAAAGGGGAAAAGGGAAGAGTAGAAAAATAATCTTAAACATTTTGTGAAAATATTTTCACTCAAATAATACAATGAGAATCAATGTAATTTTTATTATCAACTGAGTACTGCCAACCTCAAGGTGATAATTATTATCCGTTCCCTGTTTCATATCTACAAGCAAGATACTCAATTTAGACTAAGTAATGTGGGACCTTCTTAAGTAAGTGAAAGAAATGAATTAATAGAAAGGATAAATATTTTCCTAAGATTTCCTTAAAAATCATTACAAATAGCACATGTACATCTCTCATAGAAATATATAAAGAGTAAATGCTTGAGAAATCTGTCTGACCTCAATGAATTGATGTAAAATAGAATGAAAAGATTAAATTAAAAATGGAAAATAGAGCCACATTTGCACATTGTTTTTACAATTTTAATAGATCCTGAAAGAGCATTATAGAAGTCAACAGGTATCTGCAAGAACCGCATTTATTTCAGTGTGGTCAGTGAGAATACCTCCTTCTTATTAACCCCTTACAATAACACAAATTATTACTTTAGGAGCTCAACTCACATTTTTTTTATAAGTCAATATTTTTTATTTTACTTAAAAACCTGTTTGTGATGGGTTTTCCCCATTTAAAGAAAAAGAAGTGTTGGCTTGGGGAGATGAATATTTGCCATGTTTTATGAGCAGGAGGAGGCAGAGTAACATAAATTTACATGTGTGACGCCAATCCTTGTGTATAAGATCCCTCCACCACCGTCTGTTCCCTTCCATAACCTCTAGATCAACACTCTTGTGAAAAAAAATTACAAAATAATCTTTTGCCAGACACAGGAAATCAAGTCATATTGAGATGTTGATTGTTTTTTGTTTGTTTGTTTTTTGAGACAGAGTCTCACTCTGTCATCCAGGCTAGAATACCACGGGCTCTGCCTACCTCTCAGCAACCTCAAACTCCTGGGCCCAAGCACTCCTCCTACCTCAGCCTCCCAAATAGCTGTGTCTGCACACCTGCACTACTACATCAGGCTAATTGTTTTTATTTTTAAGAGATGGGGTTTGGGGGTCTTGCTTTGCTCGGGCTGGTCTCATACTCCTGACCTCAAACTATTCTCCAGCCTTCCGGAGTGCTAGAATTATAAGCGAGAGCCACTGTCCCTGGCCTTCAGATGTCAATTATATCATAGAAATTATGCTTTTTGTCCTTGATAGCAATTATGCTTTATTATGAGATTACTCATCTGATGCATAGATAGCTATTTCTTGTTCTGCTTAAAATGTAAAGTACATGCATAAATAGCCCAGGGTGTGTCTTAGGTTGTTTTAAACCCACTAGTGTGTTACTATAGGACTCAACCCTGCATTTTAATTATACTCAATGATTTCATAACTCAGTCCCATGGCAAATCATTATAATAAACACATCAAAAGAAGCCTCATCTATTTATGCATAATGCAAGTATTAAATACAATGACCTTTCTCATACTTGCACATTAGTAATTTTATTTTAGCAAGGATAATGAATTCCTTTGCTTCGTAATTATTCTTTGTTTTTGTAAAATATTAGTCATCTTGTATTCAGAGTCATTCTTTATAAGTTAAATTTTAAACTCTCTTTGCTAGAACCAAAAATATAAACATAAAATTCTCAGATGATAATTATGGATTGCCTAAGCTTCTTAACAGTATTTCAAGTAGGCTGGCTAAAACTTGTGTGCAAAAAGAAAAGAGCATCCACTACAGCATCATCCCTAGGACATTTTTAAGGAGAAAAATAATTCTCAAAAGTCTTCTTGAGCCTCTTCAGAGAGTCCAATGAATTTGTACACCATCTAATCAATAGCAGACTTCCAGAGTGAGGCAAGTATTTTAATTATTGATTAAATTAGGTTTGGGCTATATTTGTGAAGTTCATATGTGTCTGTGGTTTTGCCTTTTCTGAGATGTGCATGTGAATTTGTTTCTAACAGTAGATCTCCATGAGCTGAAGGTGCTAACATGGTCAGTAAGTTTATTGTCCCCCAAAAGTATTAATTTACATACCATAATTATGATGTTAAAATTTTACTCATATATTAAAATTATCCTTGTATAAGTATTGTGATTATTGTTATTCTTATAGTTATGCTGTGTTTGAACAATTTTAAAGCACCTGCTATGTGCCAATCCTTGTTTTAGTTGCTGGAGATACAAGGTGGGTCACAAATCTCATGATATAAATACAAAAAGAACCATCGCTCAAAGAAGTAACGACATAAAATGTGTTTACCATCAAGTCCTTGTCATTATAAAAAATACCTTCACATAAATATGATTCTGATAAAAGTGATTCAACATTGCAGAGAACATTTCCTATAACAAAATTAAAATTCAAACATTTTCTCCTGAATTTTTAGAATTTGGGGGGCCACCTGAGGTTTTCTATTTATTTCCATCCTCCTGGTTCTGTTAAAAAATTATATTTTTGATTATTATTAATTAGTTTTGGTGGGGGAAGGTCAACTATTACTTAGTTTTGGTGGGGGGAAGGTCAATCCCTAAGACCACATATTAGAAAAGAAACTCATAGACATGCAACTAAATTCAATGTTACAGCCAATTGTAAGAGCCTGGAACGTCAAGGATGAATAGATAGGAAAAGATAACAGAAAATCGAGGGATAATTTGAAGAGAAATATGGAGGGGAAGAAAGAGAACAGCAGCAGAAAGGTTCATGGAGGGTGTGAAGAAAAGAAACAACTAGTTATTAGAAAGTAAAGAGATTAATCAAGTGATAATCTTGTCGGTGACTTCAATCCCATAGTTTACGTCCTTACTGGTCACTAGTAATTCATGAGAAGCAATGCCTGAGCTCTGCCTGGGCTATACTAATTATTCTTTAAATATAATCTTTGCACACCCATTGTTTCACATATATTTACTCCTGAATCATTTATTAAAATAGTAATTAATATTTATTATTTAGTAGGTCCAATCAAAATGTGAAATACTTTATGTATATGTGCATTATCTATTCTTAATATGCAAAACTCTATGAACTATATACTACTATTATGGCGATTTATAGATACAACAATTGCAAAATATAGGACTGCATTCATCACATTCCTTTTCATGTGCTCCTTTCTGCTCTCCCCTCAAAAACTTGACGTTATGGAAGGAAGTATGGAGAATTCTCAAAGAACTCAAATTAGACCTCCCATTGGATCCCGCATCTACCCAGAAGGAAAAAAAAATTATTTCATCATAAGGACATTTGCACTAGAATGTTTCCCACAGCTCAATTTAGAATCGCTAAAATGTAGAAACAACCGAAAGGCTCACCAAACCAGGAATGGATTCATGAGCTGTGGTATATGCACACCATGGATACTGCTCAGCCATTAAAAAGATGGAGACTTTGCAATCTTTTGTATTAACCTGGATGGAGCTGAAATACATTCTTTTTAGTAAAGTATCACAAGAATGGAGATGCAAGAATCCTACATACTCACTACTAATATGAAGCCAGTAGATAATCTAACACTCACATAAGAGAAAAAAAAAAACTCAAATTAATTCAAGGCAGGGGCCAGGGGAATGAGAAAGCAGAGAGACAGGAGGACGGGAGAGGATGATGGGTCAGGGTGTGTGACACATCTCTTGGGGGTGGGACACAATTATGAGATCTGTAAAAGCCTAGTAGCCCCCCTAGAGAAAGGAAGAGAATTTCACTCCTAAACAAAATATTTGAAGGATATAGGATGAAGAGATTAGGGATGCCCCAGAATTAGGAATAATGAACAGTTATTAGAGGCCTGGCAGACCAAATCGCTATCACCACGTAGGTGGGAGTAAAGACAAAAAATGCTATTTTATTAATCTTTGTATCAGTAAGATTAATACATAATAATATCTGGCATAGCTCCTGAACTTAGTAAATACTTAAAATACCTATCAATAAATGTAGTGGGCATGTGTAAGAAAGTGACATGCTTTAAGGAACATTAATTTGGAAGCTCAGAGTAAGAATAACTTGGATAGTTCAGCTCCTGGACAGTTCAAGACACTACTGAAACGTCACGGGAAAGGGGATGAGGTTTGGAACATTTGTAGGCCCTGGGACAGGATGGATGGGAAGTGACCATCACGGCAACATTTTCTACTTGGATTCTAGAGCACTTGGGGGGTTGAGCCTAGAATGGTTTCTACCCTTTACGCAAATGCTTGAGTATATAAAATCAGTATTAGCTGTCAGTGATAACAAGGAAACAGTAGTAACAGCTTTTTAGAAAGAATCATATTCCAGGTGCTCATTCATTGAAATTGACTGCATTTAAATATTCAATTTAGTTAAAATTTAAAGACATTCACTAAGACTTTGAACATACCTTTTTTTTTTTTATGTTCAAAGTTAGGTCATTAATATGGTTCTAAATATTCATCTTTAAATTAACAATTACAGCAAGACCAGTTATTACCTATTTTCAATGACTAATCACATGAGCAAATGAATTTGTCATGTACCTTGCCCTTTAAGAAAAACTACATAGATATACTTTCATTTCAAACTGAAATTGAAATTGTTGCTAATTCACACTTAAAGAAACAGGTTAGTAAGCACTGCCATGCCTGGGATCCTTATTATCTTTGAACTTCAGTGGAACAGAATCTATAAGAGAAATAAAAAGAAAAGATTCATGTCTCCACAGATTAAGATGAAAAGTAAAAATGTATGATTATAGAGCATAAGAAAAGAAAATTTATGGTATATTTATAAACTATGTGTGTAATATATATATATTACATATACATATATGTCTTAAAATTTTAACTATGAAGAGATAAATTATTCCAGAAATATCTTGAATATATGTAAAATATGATAGCATTCTATTTATCATTAAATTTTATGCTTTATTTTAAAGAGTACGATTTAGATGAAATTAGTAGAGAACTATTAACTTCTGAACCATATTGTATGAGTTCCTTTCAAATTTCAGATTTGATTTTGGTGTTCTTTTATATAAATTATGAGGGAAACCAATCTCTAAGGAACTTTAAAAAATTATTTATTTATTTATTTTTGAGACAAAGCCTCATCTGTCACTATGAAGAGTGCCGTGGGTATCATCATAACTCACAGCAACCTCAAACCGCAGCCCACCTTCACACCTGGCTATTTTTTCTATTTTTAGTAGAGAAGGAATCTCACTCTTGCTCAGACTGGTCTTGAACTCCTGAACTCAAGCAAATCCACCTGCCTTGGCCCCCGGGGTGCTGGGATTACAGATGTGAGTCACCACACCCAGCCTAGAGAACTTTTTGTTTAGAAGATAGATTTAAACAGTATAGTTTAAAGCAATCCCAATAGTTATAACTATGTAATAACAGGATGAAATTAGTTTCTATTATTTTTATATTTAAAACATTAATACAAATTTCAATAGCACATACCAAAGAGCATTAATAACACAAGCGACCAGAGGCAGTCAGATTGACACAAAAAGGATATATTTTAAAAAAGGAAAAATTTACAATTAAAAAAGTAGTGGCTTAACAATTACTGAAATTAAATGATAAAAGTAAACCACACTCCTAATTTTTAAAGACTTACTGTGGAAGAGGCTCAGGTTTAAGGGAGGCTGGTACCAAGCTGCCAGTGACAAAAATATATATAAATGAAAGGGATGTAACTAAAGGTCAAAAATAATAATCAGGTGAAGGAGAAAGAAGAAAGCATGTCCTACCGGGCTGGCTCTCATCAGCCACACAGGCCTCGTGTTCTCAGAGAAGCCTTCTGCCATTGTGTCACTACCATCTTCTAAGGATGTGTAGTCACCTGTCACAAAATCTCCTTGTGAAGATAGTTGGGTCCTCATTCTTAACAAATTTTGCAAACATTTTATTATTATATTATTGAAATTATTTCTAGTCTGGAAAAAAAGAATGAGTAAAGGTACAAGAGAAAAGAAAAATAACCCCAATGCTTGCTGTCCCCACAAGCCATTCTGAGGAAATGGTTGTGTCCACTGCTGTCTTACAGTGGCCCCGGGAAGTGGTGCCCAGGAGCACAGACCACTGTGCCTGTCCCCTTAACCAGAGGGTTCTGCACCCGAAAGCCCCTCTGCTTTTTGAATCACTGGGCATCTCTAAGTATTCCGAGTATCTCCAGAGTGGACTAGAATAGGGGACTTGTACTCAGGGTTCTGCTGGCTTATTCTAAAGAGTCTGAAAGAACTCTTTTTTTTACTCCCAGTAGAATAATTTTATTTTTGAGAATTCCTTAATGAACCCTGTTAACATTCAAATAAAGATATATTTCTCCTATTAATATAATTTAAAACATTTTGTTAAGATATTTTCAGATTATAGACAATTACAAAGAAAGCATAGAACATTTTCATGTTTTTCACTCAGTTTGCCTCTTATTAATACCTTTCATTAGTATGTTATATTTCTTGCAATTAATGAATCAATAATGATACATTGCATTAATAACTAAAATCCATAGTTCTTCCCTAATGACTTTCTTTTTTCTTTCCTTTCCTTTTCTCCTTTTCTTTTCTCTTTTTTCTCCCCTTTTCTCTTTCCTCTTCTCTTCTTTTCTTTTTTCTTCTTTTTTCTTTTCTCTTCTTTGAGACAGGGTCTCTATGTTGTCCAGGTCTCAAACTCCTAGACTCGAGCAATCCTCCTACCTGAGCCTTTAGAGTAGCTGGTATTACTGTCCTCCATGCCTGGTTCCCTAAATCATGCTAATATTTTCAAGGATCCCATTCAGGATGCTACATAATATCTTTTTTTAAACAAATCTTTCTCTGTCACTTGTGCCATAGTGTCATAGATCACAGTAACTTCCAACTCCTGGACTCAAGCAATCCTCCTTCCTCAGCCTCCCAAGTAGCTGGGACTACAGGTCTGCACCACCGCTCAGGAATAGTTTTGCTATTTTGGGTAGAGACAGGGTTTGCACTCTTGCTCAGGCTGATCTTGAATTCTTGAGCTCAATCAATCATCTGCCTCGGCCTCCCAGAGCCACATTGCATTTAACTGTCATGTCTCCTTAGACTTCTTTTGGCTGTTGACAGATAAGAATCTTGGTAATTTTGAAGAGTATTGTCAAGTCTTTTATAAAGTGCCCCTCAACTGGTGTTAATCATTAAAACTGGTGTCTTTTCTCATTAGACTGCAGTAATAAATTTTGGGAAAGACTGGAGAAGCAAAATAAATTTTTTAAAGACCACCATCATCATATTCTGTCCAGGGTACACACTATCACTATGACTTATCACTGCTGCTGTCAAACTTGATGACCCGGCTCAGGTAGTGTTTGTCAGGTTTCTCCACTGTGAAATTGCTCTTCAGGATGCAGTCCAAAGAGCGTACCATATTTACTCTTTGGATGGGAGTTACTATGTATGCTCATGCTTGCATGTAGTGGGGAGTTGTGCTTCATCTTCCTGAAGACTGAGTGTCTGCAGAAATTATTTGTAATTTTTCTACAGGTGAGATTTGTTTGTTCCATCCCATTTACTTATATCAGTGTCAATTCATGGATGTTAATGTTATATTTCGTCTAAAAATCTTGTGCTACTTGCCTAATTCTCCTAGATGTGGCTATGGAGAGCTCTTTCATTTGATGCCGAGGTCACTTGGACAGACCCTCATTTCATCGTGTGTGTTAGTACTTCTGTACTTTCTGACATTACAAGGTGCTACAGATTTGTCTTGAATATTTGCTGATCCAGTATTAGAATTAGCTGTATTAGCAGTATTAGCTTCTCCAAGAAGCTATGGTAACCAAGTAGTGCTCATTGCTGGGGTAATAGTAATATAATTTTGATCATAACAATCAAAGCCTAGCATATCTGGTCTTTAGAAAAAAAATCATTTATCTCCCTTGTTATTCTAGGTTTTTTTCACCAAAGACAAAACGTGATATAGAGCAAAGCCCTTGTCAGAGTAAAATGTTGAAGATAGATGCTTCATAATAACCTTCTGAGGATGAGCAAGTGTCATCCCATATTACTAATGAAGAAACACCATTACAGAGGATTGTAATGTTCAAGTCACCCAGATTAGACAGACTTGGGTTTGGGTCTTGCTCTTTTCTTTTTTTGGCTGGGGGCAGTCTTACTCTATTGCCCCAGGCTAGAGTGCTGTGATGGCAGCCTAACTCTCAACAACCTCAAACTCCTGGCCTCAAGCTACCCTCTTGCCTCCATACCCCTAGGCCCTCGTAGTACTGGTGCCCCCCCCACCCTACATGGCTATTTTTTCTATTTTTAGTAGAGACAGGGTCTCACTCTTGCTCAGGCTGGTCTCAAACTCCTGACCTCAAGAGATCCTCCTGTCTCAGCCTCCTATAGTGCTAGGATTATAGGCCTGAGCTACCATACCCCAGTAGGCAGGGTCTTGTTCTTTAATCATCACAGCAAAGCATCTTCTATTTGTTTGTTTGTTTACTATAATAAAATAAGTATTTTCACTCATACTCTAATTTTTAAGCATGTCACTTACAAAGCAGCCTACAAAACCTGGTTTGTAGCTATCCAGAATATAGAAATGCCAGTTGGTGATGTCTACAGAGATGGCAACTGTGGGAATGATTTTGCAGCCCTGTGACACCCTGTGATCCACATGGCAGATAGCACTGAAGGATTATAGCACTCTGTCAATGAGCCTGAGCTGGCCTCCAAGTCCTCTGCATCACAGCTCCAGCATCCATGGCTAACAAGGCAATATCACCACCCTGTGAAGACATTTTTGGCCATGTCATTCTAGAAAGGTGATTACATGCATATATAAGATTAAACAGCCCTGATGAAGGCAATAAATGATTGCTGATTCATGTTTAAAGCAAATGTGACGAGTGGAGAAGGAAGCGTCAAAACAAGAGATCCTTTGGACCACTTCTACATATGAAATGGGAGTGACTTATTGGATCATAAATTGGCAATTCAGACCACACATTTATTTTCCCTTCTCTGTTGTCATGACTCTTCTCAACACAGAAATTAAAGAGCTTTGCTGACCAGAGTTCTGAAATTAGAAGGTCAAAGTCATGATTCTCTAATTTTATTTATGCTTCTCTTTCTCAATCTCTGGTATTGACAGAGTAGGCAATCTTGGGTGATATATTATACCATGCCAAACAACAGAACCTTTTCATTTATACCAAGAATGGAAATGCCTTCACCTTTCACAATCTAAACTCTATACAGAAGAATGTGCAGATGTTTCCACTGAGTTTCTTTCACAAACTCAAAGATTTCCAAAAGGAGAATAAAAATTTCAGGTAGTATGAAGTATATAAATCAAGGAATTACATTAAAATATTGTTTTCCTTTCTACATTCATCCCAGACAAATCAAAATGGCATTTTTCTTGTCTAAAAGTAAAATTAGGACTTAGAAAACAGCAAACATTAAATCCTCAGATGGACTTTTGGAAGAATAATTGCTTATCTTTGAAAAATTCTACCTTCAAAGAAATATAAGCTATTTAAACTCAAGATCAAAAGATTTCAAAGAGGTTTAAGCATTGTGCTGATAGCAGTTGAAAAGAGAAGCTGCCTTTTTGATTTCTTGTACATTTGGTAAACAGAAACTAACTGGAATATAAGACTGTAATGTGGTTCGTGAATACAGTTCAAATAAAAGAATCACACCAAATGTAGGCTTGTCATATAAAAATATATGCTATTATGTACCAGGCTCAAACTGAGTGGTTCAAATAACAAAATAATCTGAAAAATTAGGCATGGCATTGCAAGCAATAGATCCTATATATTCAAATCTTAGATAAATGTTCCAAAATTTCACTAACAACATACTTCATTACAAGACAACTTTGAATGCTCTTTGACTAACTGATCTTTCATGAATAATTTTTATTTTTATGAATTTTAAAGTAAAATTATATTTTGATCACCAAACATAGCATGCTAATTATAAAAGAAAAATACAAAAAGCCTACCAAAAGAAAAAATGAGTAGAAATTCAAATTTTCAGTAATAGCAGCTAATAATGGACTCTCACTTTTTTCAAGTAACTCTCCATGTTTATAAAATCATATAGCATTACACAAATTTGATAAAAAACAATTATATTCTTTAAAGTATTTGCTAGAAATAATAATATGTTTTGGTTAAATTTTAACATATATAACTATCAATATAAATATTTGTAAGAGTGAAATAGTATTTTGTTGCGTGATTTTATCATAATATACTTAATCTTATACTATGAAAATATTTATTCCTATTGTTTTTACTATGAATTTCTTAGAAGAAAACCAATATATGCACTTGTAACGAAATCAAATATCTGTTAATTATATGATCATTTCAATAAATGCATAAAAAGCATTTATGATTAAAAACTCTTCACACGAAACAAACAAACAAAACAAAACAAAACAAAAAAAAAAAACACTCCACAGATCAGATATAGAGGGAATGGACTTCAACACAATGCAGACCATGTAAGAAAAACCAAAAGCTAACATTATATTGACCAGGAAAGTGTTAACAACTTTTCTTCTGAGTTCTGAAATAAGACAAATATTCCCATTTTCAGCACTTTTATTCAAAATAGTACTGGAAGTCCTAGCCAAAGCAATTAGGAAAGATAAATAAAGAGCACCAAATTGGAAAAGATTCCAACAAAAAAATCTGTTAAAAACTACTAAATAAATGTGATAAAATTGCAGGATACAAAATCAAAATACAAGACTCAGTAGTGTTTCTATATGCCAATAGCAAAAAACAGAAAAAGAAATCAAGAAAGTAATCCCATCTACAATAAATACAAAAAAGTAAATGAAACATGTGAGAATTAATTTAGCCAAAGGGGTGAAAGAGCTCTAATATGAAAACTATAAACATTGATAAAAAATTGAAGAGGTCATAAATAAGTAGAAAGATGATATATGTTCATGAATTGGAAGAATTAATGTTTTCAAAATATTCATACTACCCAAGGTATCCTATACATTCAATACAACCCCTCTCAAAATACCAATGACACTCTTCACAGAAATAGAACAAAAAATTATAAAATGTATATGGAACCACAAAGATCCTGAATAGCCAAAACAATTGTGAGCAGAAAGACTAAACCTGGAGTTACCATACTCCCTGATTTTAGAATATCCAGCAAAACTACGGTAACCAAAATAGCATGCTATTTGCACTAAAAATAGACCAATTAAATAAAATGGAGAACAAAAAAATGTATGCACATCCTTACAGCCAACTGATTTTTGACAAAAGGTCCAAGAACATACATAGGAGAAAGAACAGCCTTCTCTTTTTCTCTCCTTTTTTATTTTATTTTATTTTTTTTTTAGAGACAGAGTCTCATTCTGTCAACCTGGATAGAGTGCTAGAGTGCTTTGCTATCACAGCTCACAGCAAGATCAAACTCTTGTGCTTGAGCCATTCTCTTGCCTCAGCCTTCCTAGTATCTGGGACTACAGGTACGTCCACTACTCTTGGCTAGTTTTTCTATTTTTAGTAGTGGCAGGCTCTTGCAGTTGTTCGTGCTAGTCTGGAACTCCTGAGCTCAAGCAATCCACCCACCTGGGTCTCCCAGAGTGCTAGGATTACATACATGAGCCAGTATGCTAGACCAAAAACAGTCGTCTCAGTAAATGGTACTAGAAAAAAACAGACATTCATATGTATATGAATAAAACTAAAGCCTATCTGTCACAGCATATAAAAACACACTGAAGTGAATTAAATACTTAAATGTAAGATTTTAAACTATAAAACTATAAAAAGGAAATGTAAAGGGTAAACGTCACACATTGGTTTGAGCAAGGATTTTTCAGATAAGAACTCAAAAGCACAGGGAACAAAATCAAAAACAGGCAAATGATGTTATATAAAACTTAAAAGCTTCTCCACAGCAAAGAAAATAACCAACAGAGTGAAGAGACAACCTACAAAATGGGAGAAAATATTTGCAAACTATGTATCTGGTAAGGAGTTAGCATCCAGAATGTATAAGAAACTCAAAAACAAAATACCAAATAATTCAATTGAAGAACAGACATTTCTCAAAAGAAGACAGACAAATGGCCAATTGGTACATAAAAAAATACTCACCATCACTAATTATCAGGGAGATGCAAATCAAATCACAATGAGATATCACTTCTCTTAGATTAGAATGACTTCTTTTTTTCAAAAAGACAACAAAATAAATTCTAACATGGATGTGAAGAAATGGGAATCCTAATACACTATTCATGAGAACGTAAATTAATACAGTCATTATGGAAAACAGTATGGAGTTTACTCAAAAAATTTAAAATAAAACTACTACATGATCTATTAATCTCACCAATGGATATTTATCCAAAAGAAATAAAATCAGTATATTGAAGAGATATCTGCATTCCCATGTTTACTGCAGCACTAGTCACTATTGTTAAGATGTAGTATTGACATAAGTGCCCATGAGTGGATGAACAGGTAAATGAAATGTGCTATGGATACACAATGGAAAGCAATTCAGCCATGAAAGAAATGAAATACTGTCATTTGCAAAAAGGTGGAGGAACCTAGAGGACATTATGTTAAGTGAAATAAGCCAGGCACAGAAATACTACATAATCTCATTTATTACACTTATATAATAAAAAATCTAATTCCATAGAAGTATGGGACAGAATAGTGGTTTCCAAGGGCTGGGGTAGGAGAAAACTAGCTAATTAGTGCAAAGTTACAGTTAAATAGGAAGTATAAATTCTGGTATTCTACCACCTATAGTTAACAATATTGTTTTGTGCATTTCAAGATAACTAAAAGAAAATATCTTGAAAGTTTTCATCACAAGGAAATGATTAGTGTTTTAGAGGTGATATACATAATAAATTCCCTGACATGATAAATGCACTTGTGTACATAAGTCTGAGCAATTATTATGTATCAATTGATAATAAAACTAAGTCTATTTAATGCATGTTGATGCATGATGCCAACTGGCTTACTGGGGAGCTTGAATTAAATGTTCAGGGAAAACGCTTGTCTATCATTAGACTGCAAATTTCTGAAATGCAGGGATTGCTACCGTCTTGTTTTTTTTCTCTATTCTCAAACTCAGTACTAAGACAAACATGTAGTCAACACACTATAAATGTTAGTTGAATAAATATTGATTAAATTAAGTTTAAAGACTTTAATTTGCATATAATGAGTTCTTTATGTGAAGTGGAGTGCAAACATTTTCAGACTCTTCTCTTTAAGATAACCACTGAGAAACTTTTGACTAGGAAATAAGGACAGATTCCCTCTCCACATGACTTATGCACCCATTGTGCTCTGCCACCAGTTTGTATGACCTCAGGCTAATTGAGGAATATTCTTAGTATCCAATTTTCCTTCCGTAGGAAAAATAATAACATTTAAAAGAAAAACCCTTTGCCTGTCTGTCAGGGTTGTCCTGAGATTTAAACAATGTAATGTGAGATTAAAGCACTTTGTACACAATAAAATGGTCTACAAATAAAGAGATTAACAATTCAAGACAGGTTTGATGTTCTGGAATCCAGTATACTCAACTCACATTAACCCGGAAAGGTTTATGCAAACATCCTAAAGCTCTATGCTCAGAGGCTACTCTTTGCACTGTCCACCTGCAGATGATACATCATACTGGAGATTTCTTATCGGATTGGAAAATGGAATTTGTTTTCACTTTTATCTGTCCTATTTAGCTGAACAATGCTTCCTATTGATTTGTGGCATCAAAGTCACTTCCTTTCTTCAAGCATGACATTTGCTATTATCTCTTTGCAAGCACAGAAATCTAAAAGCAACACCATAAAAAATAAAAAATGCTCACAGCTTAAGTATTGATTAAAAACAAACTTGGTTCATTAAAAACACTGCTGGGATTTGAAGCACTTAGAGATAATCTTTTTCTTTTCTTCAGCATTAAAAAATATAGTGATTTATAGATCTTAGTAACTCTAAGAAGGAGTTTATCGTTATTTAAATGTGCTTTGTATTAAAAAAAGAGATTGCTAAGGCAGAATCCAAATTTCTCCTCACTCTATTTGATTCCTATATGTGGAGAAAATAATTTTTTTCTTTAATAATATTGATATATTTCATTAATTTTAATATTACAGTTTTCCATTACAAGGCTGTTTTATGCAATGTATCCTATAACTCAGTCTATCCTGGACTTTCTTGGCTCTCCTCCAAAAGGGACAAAGGCAGGGATGTGGTGGAGGTGAGGCTGAGCAGTCACTCCCTTCTGTCTTGAGGGTTCTTCCCAGAGAGGGAAATCTGTGCTCCTGTCAAAAGAAAATATGTGCTCCAATTGCAACCAATCACATCATGTTCTTTCTTCCAGCCAGGTGTCGTGGTGGTTGGAAGGAGAAGTGGGGAGTCATAAAATGACCCAGACCCTTTGACCTCTTACAGGAACAATCAGCTAATGCCATCCGGTAAATAGATGGGAGTAAAAGACATTGAAGTCAAAAGGATTCTTAAACTTGCTTACATCTCTTTAAGAATCTTGGGATTGTGTGTCGAGCTTTCTATCATTTTAAAACTAATAATCTTTGCATTAGGGACGTCAATCTTCAGTATGAACATACATCCATCATTTTTGCCAGGTCCCTTTATCAATTGACTATTATTTTTTGATTATTGTATTTTAAATTGAAAATTTTTTTACTTAAAATGTATTTGAAAGGAAGTTCCAAATCTATTATGGTTTATAAATACAAAAAGACTGTAAACAAAAATGCAACAAAAACAAAACAATGGTAAAAATTCTATTTTGTTACTATGCCAGATAAGAAACTATCTATTTACCTCTTCTTGTAAAGGGCAGTGGCAGAAATGTGTTAAGAGAAATCAACAGTATGAAAAATACTTGATCTTGGTTGATTAGAGGATTGAGAGATAATTCTAAATGGGGCATATTTTGTCATTGCAGTATGACATCTTTTCCACATATAACCTAAAATATCTGTTTTACATCTGATGATACTTGTCTTATCTTTTGAGAAACACAGCAGGGCTATCTTGGTGTGTGTATTCAGACCCACTTAACATCCAGTATGGTACTCTTGCTTGAGTGGGTAAGGCAAAGTCTGAAAAGCATTTCACTGTACAGGCAAAATATCAAAAGTGAATTGTCTAATTTTTATCTAAATTCATTGATATTATGTAGGTATAATTTCTGGCCACTGGAAAAGCATAACAAAGGTCTTAGGAATGTAAAACATTTTAGACTTTTAACCCAGAATTAATTCCCCCCAAAAAAAGTCTTGGGTGCAGAAGCAGTGTTCTGTGCATCTCAAATTTCCATGTGTGAGCAAATCACCTGTAGCTGTTGCTAAAAATTGGGTTTGCGTGGCGTCTGGAATTTTTGTATTTCCATCATGTTCTCAGATGATGCAATTGCTGCTGGTTAGTGGACTGCACTTGAGTAGCCGGAGACAGAACACGGGCTCCTGATTCAAGTTCTGGACTTGTCTACTGTATTTAAATTTCACTTGTATAAATGGAGACCAGTTCTTCGAATTCTCACAGCAAATCTATTTCTCATTATGTTATATGAGAAAATAAGGAGATGGGAACCTACTTCTCTGGAATGTTGTGAAGAACAAACTACTTAATACATATAAAATGCATTAGCGCATACCTGCCACTTGTGAAAGCTGAAATGTGAATTCTCATGGTGATGTCAACGCTGGAGATATTGACAAACTCTTAGTAGCATTGCATCTGTTCTTTGAAAAACACATCTGTTGCTATATGGGAAAAATTCTACTACCAACAGATCTCACTAAACACCTGTAATATCTGATCATATCATTTTTCTATTACACTTTTAAAATCACCCTACTAAACCCACATGGTAAAGACTAAATCCCTGGACATGGTTACAAAATCTAACCTGGCTTGTGATTGTCCCACTATTCTTCTATTAGGTCATTTCAAAAGTTTTGTTCATTTTTATGAGTCTACTTTAAACTGTAATATCTGTGAATATTTATTCAATTTAATCGAAATAAGCGCCATTTGAATCAGTGCACTTTTGCCAACGTAACACAAGTCGATTAATTCCGTCGGCATAAAAATTGGGTGCTCGGGATTTGATGAAGTCAACGAAGGCCATTTTTGCTAGGTCCTGATTGGCAAAGGTTCTACCGGTGAGAAAGTTATCGAAGTGCTTGAAAAGATGGTAGTCAGTTGGCGAGAGGTCTGGGGAGTATGGTGGGTGGGGCAGAACTTCAATGCTCAATTCCTTTAATTTTCAGATGGTGATTTGTGAGACGTGTGGCCGGGCATTGTCGTGGAGCAGGATCGAACTTCTTCTGTTGACCAGTGCTGGCTGCCGCTGGCTGCCGCTG